>JAOUQZ010044192.1:0-11889 GCA_028564935.1 Neosilurus hyrtlii | reverse complement strand
AGTGACAGCGTCTGTGCAGACAGCGAAGTGTCTGTAAAGTCCGTAAAGTCCGTAAGTGGCAAAGTGTCTCTGTGCAAATACAACACCAATTACGAAAAAAAAAAAAAAATAGTTGGGACGCTATCTAAAATGGAAAATAAAAACAGAATGCAATGATCAACAGATGAACTGGTTAATTAGCAATAGATCAGTATCATAATTGGGTATAAAAAGAGCATCTAGGCAAAGGTTTACCAGTCTACAAAAAAAAAAATTATTTACTTTTTGTCATTGTCCTTGCCTCAGATTACAGAGTGAGAGAGAGAGAGATATAAAGGGAAGAGGCAGAGGTAAAGGATTCTACTGAAGGAGGATTCATGTTTATTTTCATATGCCTGGCAGAGTACTATTTTATAATCATTATTTTATTCCCTGTCCTGCGATGGCCTGGCAGGCTGTCCAGGGTGTACTCTGCCCTCGCCCAGAGACAGCTGAGATTGGCTCCAGCCTCCCTGCAACCCTAATTAGGATTAAGCGGTTTAAATGAATGAATGAATACATTATATTTCATGCTGGCAGTGATATGGCCATTACAAAGACAAGCTGCAGAAAATAATGGGGTTTATAGTCTGTTGGGGAAAGCAAACGTAGACATTGGAGACACCATCTTATGCTCCTGCATGAATGACCTTATGCAAGAAACTTCTAATCAGCAAGCAACTCATTGCAAATAAGGTAGACATGAGGCATATATTGCTAAATAAATATTACATTAATTAATATAATTAAATATGGATATTTTTATTTATAGCTCATAAGAAAAAAAGAAATCAGGTAACAGGTATATGCCAAAATCTATGCAATCTAATGATTGCACCCTTAATATGAAACTGTTTATCTAATTTGTCTATTTTGTTTAATAATTTTTAAAAATCTTTATAGATCTTCATTTACATCCTCAATAAATATTAACATATATAGCATTTAACATAGTTGAAGGAAATGAGGAGGGGAAAACAATAGGTTGTACATTATGTTTCAGACCACCAGGGTGGGTTTTCAGGATTGCACTTATGGACCATTCTAAAGACAGAATAGCCCGTAAATGCATAAAACGAGTGAAAGTACAAGCATAATTGTATACAGGAGATGTATTCTTCTATCAAATGTCATTCAACGCATGTTGTAGCTTTCTACTAGGTGGCACTAAGAGAAGTGTAACGTAGTCATTTGTGAGGTGGCGACATGCTCACTATCTGGTCTTATCAAAAGCAATAAGTTGAATAGACAGAAATAAAAATTTTAACAATTTCTATGTTTGTAGATATGTTTATTATTAACTTAAACTGATTCTCATACAGGAAATATGGTGACGTAGTAGCTAGCACATCCACCTCACAGCAATAAGGTCCTGGGCTTCACAATAGTGTTTCTGTGTGGAGTTTGCATGTTTTCACTGGTTCACAATTAATTATGAATTACATGTTATTTAGGAACTTTAAAAAGCCATAAACCATTCCTTTGAGAAGAGTATAAACATAAGTATGGGGCAAAAATATAGTTGAATTGCATAAATTTAACTGAAGGTTGAATGTGTTTTGGCCCAGCAATGGTCTCGTGAGCTGTTCAGGGTGTACCCTGCTTTCACCCACAGGATTTATATTTTTGTATGTCCCATCATGTCGTGCTAAATGTCCAGTACTCATCACTGTAGCTGATTTTGCCTAGTGGTCTTTGAATTGGTCTTTGAAAGTGTGTGCAACACATTTCATACTTTTAAAAAATTATTATTATTTTTCTACATTGTCTTTCTTCATTCAATGGAGAAAATACTTGCAGCTCTAAGTAGTAGATGTGTAGAGCACTGCAAGCTCATTTTGCTTTGCCTAAGGGGACTGGAGAGTTGTAACAAACAAGTAGAAATCTTTTGTTGAAGCTAAGGCTTTTGAAATGACATTTTTCTTTTCTAACTGGACACATTTCCAGCTTATAAGCAAAGATACAAATTTTGGCTGTTGAATTGTGCCCTTGGCAAAGCTACATATTAAAATCCATTGCACTACGATTTAATTTCTACTGCATGCAATCCTTTTTTTACCTAAAATTATGTATAATATATTTCATGGCCAAATATTCTTGAAGAACTAATCTGCAGATCTATTGTCCTATTCTGCAATTCAGTGATACCTAGTAATCATGGGCCTAGTAAACTTGAAACTGTTGTCAATCCAGCTAGCTCAAACTGCTATTCTATATCAACACAGAAGCCAATGACACAGCTAACTTCGAGCGAGAGGTGGGGTACTATTCACATTCACATTCACACCTAAAAGCAGTCTCTGGACTGGACAAAACACATGCAGTTTGAAGAAGTTGAACAAGTTTAAACACAGAATTTTCTTGCAGTGAGGTGCCAGTGCTAACCACTGCACTACTGTTGCATCATGGGAATATTGTTCTAAATTAAATTCTACTACAGCCCATTAAAATGCATAAAGATGTCTTTTTAGACTGTGATGTACTTGATGATAAGAATGTCAGGTTAATCATAATGAAAGAAAAATTATTTAATGTGACATTCATACTGGCGCGCACATGCACACATAAACACACACACTCACACACCTAACTAAGATGATTGACAATGGTGAAATATTCATCAGAAATATTAAATTATTAATGGACACTAGAGGTCAGGTCAGACAGGAAAATTTACCAGACTCCCCTCCTTAAAGGTCCAGATTCCTGACTAAAATAATATTTTTTAGGAAAACCGATGTGCCTATGTAACCATACTGAGTAGAATTTTATGACCCAACACTGTATCATTATCTTTATATAAATACATTTATACTCTGGGGCAAATTTTTCTACTTCAAGTGGAATAAATACCCAAACTTAATATAAGCTTGCATACATACTATATGTCTATACTTATATATAAATGTGCTATTTTTATTACAATCTCCTTTATGGAGAAACAAAGAGGAATAAATCCTCACAGGGTTGATGAAGTAGTGAACAGCGAAAGTAGGGCAGGAGTGACATTGAAGCAGCAGTTCTGTGGAAATTTTGCACATTTTATATATATATATATATATATATAAATATATATATATTCACCATGTGTTTACATAAATGAGCAGAGACCTGTCTGATGTATGTAAATTAGTATTTTATATAATGTAGTATTATGTGCAGATGTGCCTAGCCATAATTTATTCAGAGGTTTTCTACTTTATATCTGATTTGTTAGTTTATTACCTGTATACTGTATACTTATTTCTGGCATCTTGCCTTCTTGGAACTGATGTCTCTGTGTCTTTTTCTTGCGACTTTGCACTCTCACAAGAGTGAAACAAACTACAAATGGAGGTCTTTTCAAATATGCAAACTATTGAGTGCAATTTAGTGGACGGCAACTTTGTAAATGTAAGTAAAAACCACCTGATGATGTAAATATACACATTTTTAGTTTAACAAAAAGTTTGTAAGGCTTTCTGTTAATTTCCTTTAACTCCGCATTTTAATGAACATTCCCAATGTACTAATGTTTTCATGAAAAGAAGTCCCCCAAACACACACACATAGAGAATTTCTTTGCCAAGACAAATGTTGCATTTACCTAGTATCTATTAAAATATGTATTTTAATCATATGAATATATGAAGAGCTGTGAACCAAAGTGGTGTAATCAACAGAAAGATTTTGCAGTTATAAGAAAGTCAGGGATAGTGCTCACAGTATGATTTAAGTTCATAAGGAAGATAAAGGGACCATTCTGGCACAAATAGACCTTATCCACATCTGTCAAAATATGACCTTATCTAATTTTTCAGTTTTTGTGGGTTAGACTCCTGCGACTCTCAACCCTTTACTCCTTGCATATCTCAATTTCAAAAATGTGTGTTTATGCCAAATAACTAATAATTTGCAATTAACCACTATCCTGTACAGTGTTTATGAAGGGTATAATTTTAAAGCTATTGATTAGGCCTGTTTATATCTGATAAGTAATTGACATTAATTTACCTATACGTTTTGTAAGATATTTACATTTTTTCATTTGTTATGCATAAATTATTAAAATGATGTCAGAGATCATAGTTGTGTAAGTCCACCTCCCAGTAGGTGAGGTCTAAATCCCATTGTCAATTAGTTATTGTCATGGAACCAAAATATTCAGGTATTAAACAAAAAAAATTATTTGATATAAACGAAAAAATCCAGGGTGAAGGTTATACAAGTGTGGTGAACCCATAATTTTGCCAAGGGCTATTGTGTAGTCTTTCTTTTTCCCAGTGCATGAATCATATTCTAGGGTTGACTGTTTTTATTATATAACATAGATATTGATTCAGAAATAAATATAGTCAGGCTTTCCTAATTTTGGGCCACTGGGACTTAAACTAGTGTTTAAAATTATTGATTGGCTCTAGTTTCTGAGATGTGTTACTGGGTCAGCACATACCCCCATGAGTTAGGAATCATGAAGGTGGGTGAGGTATAAAGGAAAGGGATTTTAATCAGAAGTCACTAAATACATCTTTAAATCTAGGAATAAACTTTAGGTAAGTAGGTTCAATGCCAGCACATTTACTTCAGGTGCGGTAAGTCATGGGTTCAAATAGTTGGCATGGTGGGAGTTTGACATGCACTGAATTATTCACCTAAAATTGCAGTTTTGTTAATAACTATTTGTTGGTGTAGTGATCGCCCAGGAATCAAACCCAGGTCTTCTGTGTGACAGGCAGGAACCAATCTTCTAGGCTACTGTAAAGAGTGTGTGGACTCAGATGTAGAGAGTAGAGAAGAGGACACAGAGATAACCAGGTAATATGGATCTTTATTGAGAATCCAGGCAGAAGTAATTAAAAACAGTGAGCAAAAAATCAGTGTAGTTCTGAAGCAGGGGGTTATAAACCAGGGAGTCAGTCCATACAACAAAAAAACAAAAGAGGTTCAAGTCTAAAACAGCAAGGACAGAGTTTTAGCAGGGAGGGAGGGAAAAAAAGGCAAAACAATGTAACACAAAAGATTCAGGCTATACTCATGAGCCAGGGTTCTATCACAGACCCCAAGAGAACTCAAGACTGAACAATGAATACAAACAAAACACACAGCTTATAAAGGCAAGACAACGAGGCTCAGGTGAACATAATTACTAACGAAGACAGGGTAGCTCCAGACATGTGACATACGAAACACTTACTGCCTGGGGGGCCCTAGTGGCCAAAAGTGTAACAGCAATTCAGATTATGACAGTTGATATATAAATATTAAAATAATTACCAATGACTGGATTTAAAAATTAAAAACTTTTATTCTTTTTTTAGGCTAAACAATAAATTATGCAATCTGAAGCTGGCACTGCATCATAAATGATATGGATTGCATAATATTGTCCCTAGAAGTCATAAATGATGTAACATTAACTCCGTTAACTCAACTTACATCACTTTGCTGAACAGATTGCTCTAGAAAATTGCTCAACTCTAGAAACCATATACATGTAGGTTTATGCTTGATCTAACTATGTAGACATCGAATGTAAAAAACTTAAATTTCTCGGAAACAGTAACCAATCAGCCATTTTTATAGTCATATTTGAATTCAGCATAGCAAAATCCATAATTAAGAGCACTTTTTGTTTCTGAAGCAGATAGCTTCTAAAAAATTTGTATACCAGTGTAATTATTTGCTGTCCTTACTTGTATGTTTACAATTATGAAGCCATTGTTATATAAGATCATAACCCAGTCACTATGATATTCTGCTTTCCAAAAAATGTTTCTCCCTCAGTGTCCGTGGTACCTAAATCCTTGATTACACTTTGCTTACTGTCTAGCTCAACTGAAGTTTTTCCTGCAAAGTAATCACTTCTCAGAAGTAAGCAGGTGCATTATGTGGGAGTCTATGAAGGCCTACACAAGAGGTATAATCATCACTCATGCTGCCCATGAGAAAAACAGGTCATCTGCATGCCAGCCTGTAAGCCAAATTAAAGATGTGCTTCTAAGATCCCGTCGTGAGTATAACAAACATGGTGAGAAAGAAGACAAACTATTGAGTCATCTTAGAAAATCCGAAAAAGCAAGTCAAATCACAGAAATTACACTGTCTGATGGGAAAATCACTAGCAATCAGAGAAGCATAGACAAAAAGTTTATGAGATGGCAGTTCTGAGATGGCTGCGGATAGCTTAATAACCCAGTTCCTAGACAAACTACACTTAAAAAGTATTAACAAACAGAGAAAACAATTTTTGATGAACATATTTCTATGGAAATTAATATATATCATAATATAAGCACATATCTAAAGTCGGGTGAAGCTCTGTGGCCTAATGGTTCCCTTCCGAGCTCTTTAAAAGAATTTCCAAGATTTTCCAAGAATTACACAATGAACACTCTAATAATAAAATCCTACCTACTATACAACCATGGCCCAAGCAACAATGTGGATTAAATGTGATTCCTACAGGCCACTGGGTTTTCTTGGGTGTGATTATAATTCTTGTGAGGGTGTTAGTTTTGAAACAAGAATTGGCTTACTTAAATATACACATTAGGATTAAATTGGGTATGTGATTGGGAGATATGCATTCAATTACCCATGGAGAATGTTTCACTTACTGTACTACTCTGAGCTATAACTTGTTCCAGAATTATTATATCAGGTGCTTGACAAGTTTGGTTTAGGCCCAGTATTTCAGTCTTGGACTAAAGTGTTGTGTTCTGCACCCCAGGCAGCACCAACAACATATTTTAATTATACTTAATTTGCAGGTGTGCTGAACAAACATGACTTAAATACTAGTGCTATAAATTAATATTAATCAGGATTTTGTGATCACGTGACTTAGTGGATTAAGGGCAGCCCTTTTGCTGTAGCTCTTAAAAATGTGTGGTTCCTGATGCAACAATCTCCGTCTTGAGGGGGTCCTGGTCAGATGGGTTCACTCTGGAAAACAAACCTCAGTGGAATAGGCCAAAGTTACTTTTCTAGGCAAGTAGGGGGTACCAAGATATCCTTACCAGACTCAAAGTGTAGAGCAGACTAGATGCTTGAGGCCATATCGGCCATGGGCATGGCTTCCAGCACTGCCTCATCATCCTCTTGCTTGGCCATCAGGTCAGCATCTGGCATCTGGCATGAACTAATCTGTAGAGCCAATTCAGTCAGCCTCTGGCATGGGCTGAGCTCATGAGGATACATGTCTTTGGCATGGTTTATGATGGGAAGGACTTCTTATTGGCCTCAGTTGTTAGCTTGTTTGTCCATGCTGTGTCCTTGGACTCTAGGGTAAGCTACTTTGGTAAGGTCCTTTATGAGCCCCACTGTTGCAATGCTGCATTTTTAAGCTGAATTTACTTGCCACAGGTTTTAGGTCTCTCCAAAAACATTTTCGTGGGAGCCAAGTCTTAAGCCAGTGCAGGATATTTTTTTCTGGGCAAGCTGCTAGTGGTTCCTCTGGATTTGCTTAGCCTGCTCTGACCTGATCTGGATAACCACCACTGCATCCATGGTGAATGACTATATTCATAGAATCATATTCATATACTAACTATATTCATTAGTGATACAAGGTTAATGAGAAGACAAATGTTAAAAAAAAAGTGCATGGGTTACAAATGTTGATTGATCAATTAAATTGATTCACCCTCCCAGACTGTATGTGTAACAGCAGCTAAACTTCCCAGGCAGTAGTTTCTTTTTTCCATGTAATCTATTGCTTTACTTCGCTTTACAATGTAAATGAGAATTCGTTCTCAATTGACCTACCTCGTTAAATAGATAGATAGATAGATAGATAGATAGATAGATAGATAGATAGATAACTTGTTTCAGATAAATAGGAAGGGCAATATTTAAAACTTGTAATTTTAGAATATTGAGACTTGTAAGTGTACATTAGTAGCTGATGAAAGTAAAGGATAGTATGTGAGCAGCATTCATTAATCATTTAAAATCCTTAAAACTAGACAGAAAGACTTTTATTTCAACTAGTAAGAACTAACCACAGTAAGGTTTATGTTTTGCACTTCATAACTGTACTAAGCCATTAGAGATGTGAAGCGCGCACATGCCCAGATAATCCACGGCCACTTCCAGAACAGCGGAGACTCCCGGCGCATGTGGCAGGGCATTCAGGCGATCACTACAGGACAACACCACCTGCTTGTGACAGTGATGCCTCCTTCCCAGACACGCTAAACGACTTCTACATTCGGTTTGAGGCACAGAACAACACCATAGTGAGGAAGACTATCCCTCCTCCTAATTACCAAGTGCTCTGTCTTACCACGGCTTACATGAAGAGAACTCTATGCAGGGTCAACCTGGCAGAGTGCTCAAGGAGTGTGCAGAGCAGCTAGCAGGTGTCTTCACTGACATCTTTAACATCTCTCTGAGCAGCTCCATCATCCCAATGTGCCTCAAGACAATGACCATTGTCCCTGTGTCTAAGAAGTCTACGGTTCCTTGCCTTAATGACTACCGTCCTGTTGCACTCACACCAATCGTGATGAAATGTTTCGAGAGACTTGACATGAGGCATATCAAGCCACAGCTACCATCCTCACTGGACCCCTTGCAGTTTGCGTATCGTCCTAACTGTTCTATGGATGATGCCATAATCACAACCCTTCATCTCGCCCACACACACCTGGACTGTAAGGACACATATGTACGAATTCTGTTCATAGACTTTAGTTGATCATTCAACGCAATTATCCCTCTGCAGCTGATTAAGAAGCTGAGCCTGCTGGGCCTATATGCCTCTCTCTGCAACTGGATTTTGGATTTCCTGACTGGAAGACCCCAGTCAGGCCGGCTCGGGAACAGCGTATCCTGCATCACCACACTGAACACTGGAGCTCCTCAGGGCTGTGTGCTCAGTCACTGCTGTTCACTTTGTTTACTCATGACTCTGCAGCAATGCACAGTTCCAACCACATTATTAAGTTTGCCAATGACATGACCGTGGTGTGTCTCATCAGCAAGAACAACTAGTCAGCTTACAGAAAGGAGTGCAGTGGCTAACAGCCTGGTGTAGAGCCAACGACCTGTCTCTGAATGTCGACAAGACTAAAGAGATGGTTGTTGACTTCAGAAGAGCACAGAGTGACCGTTCCCCGCTGTTTATCGATGGATCCTCTGTATAGATTGTCAAGAGCACCAAATTTCTTGGTATTCATCTGGCAGAGAAACTCACCTGGTCACGCAACACCAGCTCCATCACCAAGAAAGCCCAGCAGTGCCTCTACTTCCTGAGGAGGCTGAGGAAAGCCCATCTTCCTTTCCCCAATCCTGATGTTCTTCAGAGGGACCATCAAGAACATAATGAGCAGCTGAATCACTGCCTGGTTTGGGAACTGCAATGTCTCGGACTGTAAGACCACTTCAGTGGATAGTAAGAACAGCTGAAAAGATCATCGGAGTCTCTCTTCCCTCTGTCATGAACATTTACACTGCTCAGTGCATCCCAAAGCTAACAGCTTTGTGGATGACCCCACACACCCCTCGCACACACTCTTCACCCTCCTGCCATCTGGAAAGAGGCTAGACTGTGCAACAGTTTCTTTCCTCAACCCATCAGGCTCCTCAACACCCAGGACTGAATTACACAAAAATCTCTGTCCCTCCCACACACACATACACACATATACACACACACTCTCTTTCGCCTGTGTGGACACACACACACACACACACACACACACACACACACACACACACATAACATACATTGTTCACTATTTACTGCACTACCTCAACCCTGTTATTATTTCATTATGCTGCTATGTTTATATTTATATCTATGTCTATATCCTATTTGCACTACGTCAACTGCTGCTTCTCATTTCATTTTTTTATTCCATCACATTTTTTTCTTTCTTTCAGCGCTAAGTGTCTTATTCTTGTGTTGTCTTTTTATTTTGTACTGTTTTTGCACTGTGTTGCCTTTGCACTGTTTGCACATAGTTGTACACTTTGCATTTAATGTGACCATGGTCCTAGCTCTGTGTTGTTGTTGTTTTTTTTTTTTTTTAATTTGATCCTTGTTGTATATTATTGTAGTGCCTGGTCCTGAAGAAACATTGTTTTTTTTCACTATGTACTGTGTCAGCTAAGTGTTTTTAAAAATGACAGTAAAGCTTCTTGAACTTGAAATTGAACTCATAGCTGAATAATCACTGGATAATGGACCTCTCAATGAAATGAAATGCATGATGACATGTCATGAAGACAAAACCAATAGATAGGTCACAATATAAAGACAATAAACATCATAAGGCACAGATGGATTAAAACGTTTCTCATTCTGAGAAGCAATAGGAGTCCATTTTTCAACACCTCCTCCTGAACAAGTGTCCTCACCAATCAATCACATCACCTAGCAACAGTTAGCCTGCCAGGTGAGTGATTAACTTGGACTGCAGAGCCTCAAAAAGCTCTGGCTGTTTTGTCAAAAACTGTTGACCTCTGTGCATTATTGCTAATCCCAGAAACTAAGCAAAAATCTGAGCCTTTTTTCTTAGTTTTAATGTCTTTACAAATGGCTTGGTACAGAAGCTAGGTTATGCTAGTTTCAGAGCTTTAAAATGTAAAAAGCTTTCTATTACATATTTTATTTTATGATAATATTAATGTAACTTAAGGAGGCACAGTAGATCAACAGGCCATGTTGCTGCTACATGACTCTCGATGTGATCCTAAGCTCAGGTTACAGCCTGTATAAAATTTCACATTTTTTCCATGATACTGTGGGTTTAATTTTGAGTGGTGCCCATGATGACTATGTATATATGATTTACATGTGTAGACAACATGCCATAGTTAAATACCACTGTGTGATTCTCATCTCACTCATTCATTTGTCCAACCACTTAATCCTATTAGGGTTGTGGGAAAGCTGCCGCATACCTCAGCTGACAATTGGGGAAAGGAGGGGTGCACCCTGAACAGCTCGCCATACTATCGCAGGGCAAAACACGCAAACATTTACACTCACACTTACAGCAAATTAACCTAATGTACATGTCTTTGTACTGTGGGAGTAAACTGGAGTACCCGGATGAAACCCACACAAGCACAGGAGGAAGATGCAAGATCCACAAAGAAATGCAGAGCCCACTACTCAAACCCAGGACCTTTTTGCTGTGAGGCGGACATGCCATCCACTACATCGCCATGTCACCTATTGTGTGATAATAAACCTTGTATTTTGGTGGAACTGAAAGTTGACAGCTTGACTGAGTTTCCACAGTGAGTCACCATATGAACTAAATTTACAAAGCACTAATTAAATAGCACTAAAAATAGTAACATTATCCAGAATTTGCCCGCCACAGCCATACTGGTAGGCAAGCTCTTTGTTCACATCCCAGTTATATACACGTGTTCCCTCTTTTCATTTTAATTATTGATTTTCCAAGAGGCATTTTGATATCATCCGATATTGTTATTCTATGAGGGTAAATCCAAAAGTTTGTGGCCTTGATAGAAAAAAAACAACAATTTCATAAGTTTAGTAACCTAATCTCCCTGAACATCAATACACTTGTTCCTGCGATGCTCCAACTTTACAACTCCATCTCTGTAGAAGCTGGCATTGTTCTCCTCTAAAATGGTCTCAACAGCCTCAATGACGTCATTATCACTCATAAAAAAAATATCATCCTCGAAGTTCCGATTTGAGCTTGGGAAATAAATAAAAGTCTGAGGGTGCAAGACTAGGGGCCTCATGTACAAAGGTTGCGTACGCACAAAAACATTGCGTACGCACTTTCCCACGGAAAAGTTCAGATGTATCAAGAGTGAAATGTCTGTGAAAATGTGCGGTGCTTCACGCAAACTTCATGGCTGGCGTACGCATGTTTCTGCAGCTGTTGGTGCTTTGGCGAC
>JAOUQZ010044191.1:0-10000 GCA_028564935.1 Neosilurus hyrtlii | reverse complement strand
AAAGGGAGACATTCTGGTTACATATTTGTTAAATCCACCTTTTTTTCATACAATATCGGAACAACATGGGTACAAATTGTAGTGACATTGGTATAAATCATAATAAGATCAGATGAAACATTAGAATAATATTGGAATTATATCGGGTAATAATCAAACAACTTCGGTTCATATAGGAACAAAACCAACTGAAGCACCGGAATAACAAAAGAAATAAAAAAAAATAAATAAATTAGCGAATAAATAAAAAAATAAATATTATTGGCTCAAATCAGGAAGATGTACGGTGTAAGTGCAATTTTAATTACTCATTTTTTCTTACTGAAACTTAAGATTAAAAATCATTATGAGCTTTTTAAAAATATTCGTTTGACATACATGCACGTGTGTTCCTCACTCCAGATGTTTAATGCAGCTGTGATCCGCTGTGTCTTAATTGTGTCTGCTGCTTCTTTTTCCTTCTCTCACTATTTCTATCACTACTCTTGGCAAAAGCATCAGTCAGTCATCTTCTCATCCTGATCCTTCTTTCCTCGTCCTCCTAAAATTACTATCTGTCTCATACGACGGAATATATACAAAAAATATATTCCAATTTATTTCTGTCTGCTTAAAAAGCACATTTAATGAAAATGAAACTTTGGAGAGTATATTGAAATGCAAATAGCAGAAAAGCAGTATATTTTGTTTAAGCAGTGTTAAGCTGTGTGTGTGTGTGTGTGTGTGTGTGTGTGTGTGTGTGTGTGTGTGTGTCTGTAGGCATCTGTGCAATTTGTGTAATGCAAATATAAAAATTGTAATAGAAATCGAAGCTGTTTAATACCAAGCGTGATGTTGGTGAGCTTAGCACAGCTACATCTGCATACAGATGTGTGTCTACCTGCCTGCCATTTTGCTCTATACTAAATGTGCAGTTGATATACTCTATGATGGAGAAGTAATCACTGTTGAAAGAGTGTTTGTTTATTCTTGAAGCAGTTTTGTAAAGAAATACCCCCCACCCACACACCCACACACACACACACCACCACCACCACCATCACCACTCCCTCTGCAGACAGCCGCTGTAATTTTATTTCAATTAGTACATATTTAATAACCTGTACTCTTTTAAGTACTTATATACATTAAAAGTTGATTACAGGTGCATTCTGGATGTAGGAGGTAACAGGCATGACAGTAGACATGACATGGACATAATACATTCCAAAATGATGAGTAGAGGTCTGGGGGCGATGAAATAAAGGAAGAAACAAAGGAAAGATGCGTAGGTGTGGAGTTAAAAAGCTGCCAAAATGTTTTACAAATGCCCCACCACTTGCAAACAAACAGAATGGGATCTCTAAATGCCCCACGATTTGCAAATATACACACCATGCTTTACAAATACAACACACACCTCACAAACAAACACAGTGTGTTTTGCGAATACGAAACACAGCAATCCAAAAAAAAAAAAAAGAAAGAAATACAAATACAAATACAATTGCTACTTGCAAAGAAAGGAATGACATGACCTTGAGTCCCATTTAAATGTCAACCTTTAAGATGAACCAGAGTGCTTAGAGTAAGTCGTTTTCTAATGATACATTAAGATCTGATGTTTTAGAGTTTTACAAAGCAGCAACATTAAAGGGTGCCTGTGGTGAATTAGCGTTACTAGCTATTTAAATCGATCACGTATAACATCAGCGGTTCCTTCTGGCAACATCGGTCCTTGCTTGTTTTTAAAGTGTGTGCGAGTGTTATGACTCTAGGCATCCTCAGAGACATGATGCCTCTCTGATTGGCTGTTCCAGCCTGGTAGTGACATGAACTCATTGGATCGGCTGGGCTACGTCGGTAATCTGCACAAACAACAAGCGCCGAAATCGAGGAAAACTTTTCTTTTTTTTTGCAAGCCAACCGACGACTGGAAACCCGAGTTGGCAAAATGTTAGCTGCATAAGCCTATTTCGATTTACCATCACGCTCATCTCTGGCAGCATTCTCATCCTCAGAGTCACTAGAATGTAACGTCTCACTGTCTCCACAAGAGACGTCAACCTCGATTAACATGCTGACGTCACTTCTGGGGAAACGACTGCTAAGCTGATAACCCCAGCAGTTCAGCACCCGCTAGAAACTCGTGAGATAAAATGACAAGTTTTGTGCTTTTTGTGGTCATTTATGTTAAAAAAAAGTGTCTGTTTCCGGTGGAAACCGGATTTAGGGCTCGTTGTCCTTTGGCCTGCCGGGGCCGTCCCCCACAGAGCATAGTGGGAGGAGTGTATGAAAGTGGATGTGTGTGTGGAGTTTGTGGGGAGGAGGGTGGGGAAGGAGGGTCAGAGGTGCCCTGGTTTCCGGGCTGTGTGGCCGGAGCATCGGGGTGGGTGCTTGCCAGCACCGGGTAGTTGACTGGGGGGCCTGATTCTCCTGAACGTGGTGTGGGCCCTCTGCCTTGGGGGAGGGGGGCTGCCTTCGTAGCCTTGGATATATATATATATATATTTGTTATTTAATTGATATTTTTTTAAATTTTATTAATATTTTTTATTATAATTATATATTCTTTTTTTTCCCTCCTCCTTTACTCTTTTATTTATTTATTTATTTTTGTTGTTGTTTAGTTTTGTGTGTATATAATAAAATTGTTATTATTATTATTATTATACATATTTATTTTTGTTATTTTTTTTGTTTGTTTGTTTGTTTGTTTATTTATTTTTCTGTCTCTGTGGCTGTGTATTCATTACTTTAATGGATGTTATGATATGTTTGTGATATGTCTTTTTGTTCTGGTCATTATTTAACAAACTCTTGATTAATGTCAGCTCTATTTTTTCTGTAAAAGCCGCAAGAAGTTTAATGCTGTATTTATGTACAGATGTAGCAGTTTGTCTTGTGATGGTTTGGTTTAAAGGGTCATTGCTTTATATCTATAATGTTCCTGTCTCCTCTCTTTTCTTTTCAGTTTTCCTTTTGCTTCGGTTTGCTGTCTTCTTTCTTTCTTCTGTCCCCTCCAGTCAAGTCCAGCAAGATTACATAGATTCCATAACACAAATCAACAGTAAAAAAAATTAAATAAAAAATAAAAAAGTTACCAGATGCTAAGATCTACTTTAAATACTCCAAAACCTGAAAATAATTCCTTAATTAAGTTGTGTTTCATGTGACATTTAAAAAGTAACTAATTAAACTATGAAATAAAACCTGAATTGGGAAACAAATCAAGTATAACCTGCAAACATCATTAAAAAGTGATGAACAAACAAACAAAAAAATAAATAAATAATAATAATAAAAACAAGCTCAGCTTCAGAACAAAAATGCCTTGGTTAGGTTCAGCTTACAACGCTGGCATTTAGGCACATTTTACTTTGTTGGATGTTTAATGGTGCTGCAAGAAAGAGAGGAAAGAGGAAAAACGTTATATTCTAGGTGTGATAAAAAGACACTATATCTAAAGTAAAATTGCCTTCTTTAGCGGTGTCGCCGTGTGAAAGCATTGTATTTTTTTATTTTTTTTAGGTAGCTGTGTGCAAAGTTTCCTAAGAAATATTTATCAAGCTTTGTTCTTCGATCAATTTAAATGCTAAATGTTCTTTCAAGTTTCTCATTCCGAATCCAGACTATCCATTTTTCTTCCTTAATTAGCTCCCCAGCTACTCATGTAAACATGGTGATGGAGTGCCAGAGTGCTGTGGGTCAGAGTGAATCTGCATAAGACAGGCATGATGTGCACTTTATCTCTTTCCTCCTCACCTAGCCACTTGTGATTGTCTAAACTACAGCATTGGTTGTTTATTGTAAGCTGGAGTCTGAGACCGCGTGTAGCAGGTAGCAGGTGGTCATTAGATTAAGATGAGTGACGCATCTGGGTGAAATGCAGTTCAAATCAAGACCCAGTGCAAGTTGGTGTCTGATGATGCCTGACGTGTACAGTGTATATCGTGGATCTCTTTGCCTCTATACAGCTTGGTGCCATATAGCTTGTTTACTTGCATTCAGTGTTAGGTTCTCTTTAAGTACTAACCTTGCAGCATGCACTTACCCAGCTGATTCTAACCTTCTAACACAGGTAGGAGGACTAATTAATGCAACCTGCTTGGTTTCTTATTGCATTCAATACTGCATCTTTGTCTTTCAATTTTATTGCGCATCATTTAGAATTTAAAATATTATTTGGAATATTACTTTTCTGTGTGCTTTTATTGGGTTTAGTACAAATATTTGACTGAACATGAGATACTTATCCACAGATGAGATAATTGTGAGACTTGTGAGAAGAGATAATTGTGATAACTGTGAGATTGTCATTTATTCATCCTTTCATTCATTCATCTTCTTCCGCTTGTTCCCGGGTCAGGTCATGGTGGCAACAGCCTAAGCAGTGAGGTCCAGACCTCCCTCTTTCCAGCCACTTCCTCCAGCTCTTCCGGGGGGACGCCAAGGCGTTCCCAGACCAGTCGAGAGACATAATCCTTCCAGCGTGTTCTGGGTCAGGCACGGGGTCTCTTCCCAGTTGGACATGACCGAAATACCACACCAGGGAGGTGTTCGGGAAGCATTCTAATCAGATGCCCGAGCCACCTCAACTGGCTTCTCTCAACGTGGAGGAGCAGCGGTTCTACTCCGAGTTCCTCCCGGAGTAGAAGCTTCTCACCCTATCTCTAAGGGAGAGACCTGCCACCATGTGAAGAAAACTCATTTCAGCCGCTTGTATTCGCGATCTCGTTCTTTTGGTCACTACCCAAAGCTTGTGACCATAGGTGAGGGTACGAGCGTAAATTGACTGGTAAATTGAGAGCTTAGCCTTCCAGCTCAGCTCCCTCTATTCTTGAACAAGACGCCGAGATACTTGAACTCCTCCACTTGGGGCAGGACCTCATTCCACCCTTTTTCAGCTGGGAACCATTGCCTTGGACTTAGTGGTGCTAATTCTCATCCAGGCTGCTTCACACTCAGCTGCGAATCGCTCCAGCGAGAGCTGAAGGTCCCAGCTCGATAAAGACAAAAGGACAACGTCATCTGCAAAAAGCAGAGATCCTAAGATTGTCATTTGCATATGATTGGTTATCCACAGATGAGATAGATATCCACAGATGAGATAGATATCCACAGATGAGATAGTTATCCATAGTTATGTTGTTCTCCACATATAAGATAGTTATCCTCAGAGACAGCTATCAACAGGTGAGATAGTTATCCACAGACAAGGTATTATTTACAGATGACAAAGTTATCCACAAGCAAGACATTTATCCATAGATGAGATAGTTACGTACTACAGACAAGGTATTAATTACAGATGAGACAGTGATCCTCAGACAAGATAGTTCTCCACAGTTAAGCTTTTCTCCACATATGAGATAGTTATAAATAAGATTATCTACAGATGAGATACTTATCAGCAGAAAATATAGTTATATCTGTAATATAACTCCTCTCCACAGATGAGATAGCTATTAACAGACAAGGCATTCTTCATCGAGGTGGTATTCTTCACAAATGAGATAGTTACAGTTGTGATATTTGGTCCACTGCAGATAATGTATAGATGTACAGTAATGCATGGATTAAAACAGATTAGAATGCATAACTGTTTGAAATCTTTGGCGCAGATGAGACAATGAAATGCTGTAGCTTTCTCCAAGTGTTGTTTAGTAATGTTGTTCCTGGGAACCCTGTAGTTCCCTCACTTTCTCCATGAGTTGTTTCCACCCAGTGACGATATATTTTATAAAGGCACAAATTTGCAATTTGTAAAAGTAAATATTTTATTGTCACCTGTGCATACTGTTTAATATAAATGTAATATAAGTATCTTTGCTTATGCTTTAACATGCACACTTTTTAGTGCCTCCAAGCCCAAGCAGTTTCAATTTTGTGCTTGTGACCAGAAGGCTGTCAGTTTAAATCTCAGGTCAGTCATAATATCTAAACTGGACTATCTGTAAATGTGTTCCAAACATTTTTTCCCCTAAAACACATGAAGTGACCAGTCTCATACTGTATAAACTGCACGAAAAGCTATTGACCTCGGAAGCTATTGAAGCTTACAGACTACAATGAAAAATATAATATTTAAAGCTGCAGAGTATTGAATTATTTATTAAAAATGAAAAAAAAGGGGGGGGGGGGGTTAGTAGCGGGAATAGAATTCCTCTATGGTATGATGCGTATGAGCTGCTGTGAGTTGCCCTGATCGCCTGTGATAAGGATTTGCTGTCAGTGCAGAATCGGATCGATATCGGAGGCATATATATATATATATATTCGCAAGCACCACCAAAAAGTTGTTCAAGTCAAAAGTTTTAGAACACCTCCAAGGAAATATTTTGCAGACACTGCAGCTGAACGCACTCGCGGCATTGGCTCGACGATGAAAGTCATATGTGACCCATCACAACAAAAAACGAAATGACATTTTGAGTAAATTGTTGTTGTTGTTGTTGTTGTTGTTGTTTTTTTCCAAATAGTCTCAGAAAATGAGTCATTAAGACTCATATTGTGCTGATGGGTCACATCGTGTTGTGAAAGTTCTTCCTAATAAATTTGCAAAAAGTTCCAAAAATGTGTTGCAGTTTTTGGTTGCTTTGCCTTCACCCATCTGTTCACAGCTCAGTGGGGTTTAAGTCTGGAGACTCTGCTACCATTCCATGATTTGAAGCCTACCATCTTGTTTTTTTCTTCGAAGGTAGTCAAACAGACAGACAGATAGATAGATAGATAGAGAGATAGATAGAGAGATAGATAGATAGATAGATAGACGGACTGACAGACAGACGGATGGACGAATGGACGGACGGACGATTAGATAGAAGGAGGGATGGATGGATGGATGGATGGATGGATAGATAGATAGATAGATAGATAGAGGGACTGACAGACAGACAGACGGATGGACGAACGGACGGTTAGATAGAAGGAGGGAGAGATGGATGGATGGATAGATAGATAGATAGACAGATAGATAGATAGATAGACGGACTGACAGACAGACAGACGGATGGACGAACGGACGGTTAGATAGAAGGAGGGATGGATGGATGGATGGATGGGTGGATGGATAGATAGACAGACTGACAGGCAGACAGATGGACGGACGGTTAAATTAAAGGATGGATGGATGGATAGATAGATAGATAGATAGACAGACTGACAGACAGTCAGATGGACGGACGGTTAAATTAAAGGATAGATAGATAGATAGATAGATAGATAGATAGATAGATAGATAGATAGATAGATAGATAGATAGATAGATAGATGACCTTATTAAACCCCTGGGCAATGTGATTGTCATAGTGGGAAAACAAACATATAAGGAGCAATATAAACAGCAATAATATATGTATAAGCAAAAGAATAATTATTATTAATATAAAAATAATGGAAATGTAAAAAAAAATAAAAAATACATTAAAGCAATAAAGCCTGTGAGATATTAGAAGTGTGAGAGGTCCAGAACACATTTTGATATGGTTACAGAGGTAAAGTACCAATCAATAAATTAATATTATATATTTAGTAAACTAAACTCATTCATTCATTTTTTTAAACCGCATAATCCCAATTAGGGTCGCGTGCCCATCTTAGCCGACTCTGGCCGTAGGCGGAGTACGCCCTGAACAGCTCACCAGGCCACCGCAGGGCTAGCACACATTTACACTCTTTTTGATTTGGATTTGATTTGAAACAGCCAATTATCCTATGGTGCCTGCTTCTGGCCTGTGGGAGGAAACCGGAGTACCCAGAGGAAACTCATGAAAGTACTTGGAGAACATGCGAACTCCACACATAAACGCCCGTAACCGGGAATCGAACCCAGGCCTTCTTGCTGTGAGGCAGATGTGCTAACCACTGCGCTACTGTAAACTAAAATATCATATTTAATATAATATATGATATAAATATATGTATGATGGTGTAGTAATGATAAAATTGGGTAGTATGAATAAGAGTGATGAGAATGATAGTTCGACATACCACATAGCTTTGTTTTCCTTTTAGTCCTAAACTGGATTTGAGCTGATTAAATTCCATTTATTTATCTGTCAAACCACTTCATCCTACTAGGGTCAGGGGGGAGGCTGAAGCCTATAGCAGCTGATTCTGGGTGAAGGTGGGGAACACCCTGAACAGCTTGCCAGTCCATTGCACACACACACACACACACACACACACACACACACACACACAAATTCACACGTAGAGGTGATTTGGAACAGCCAGTAGCCTAATGTACATGCCTTTGGACTGTAGGAGGCAGCCAGAGCACCTAAAGTACCGGAGTATTTAATTTCAAAAAACCAAAATTGGGTATTTAAAAAAATGTAACTTGTGTACATTAAACATCATCACACCTTATTGGAATTTGTAAAAGTAGGCCAACAAGATGTCCAAAGGTATTAATTTAGATAGGTCTAATAATGCTGATTAGATTTTCTGTATTTTTGTAAAGCTCACATAACATAATCTCTCTGCTTTCATCGCCATATCCGTGCAAACCTTGACAGGTTGACGAATCAATACCTAAATAAACAGATCAGATAACACAACACACACACACACACACACACACACACACACAAACAAAAAACACCTTGTCTGATTTAATAGTGTGTTCCAAAAAGTGTTTGCACCTGGAGCTGGGTCAGTAAAAGCCAGTGCATCTGGGATCTCAGGAGATGAGAACAGTTTTGTAGAAGTAATTGGATTAAAGAGAGCCATTAATGCACCAGGCTGTAAATGTTTTTTTTTTCATATGAGTCAGAGTCAGAAAAGGGCAGAGACGTATGCTGAGATAATGAAAAGAAAAAAACAAAACAAAACAAAAAAAAACAAACAGATTTTTCTGTCAAACAGACATTGTCTACAACTTATTTCAGTGGCTCACTCACACTCACACACAGAGAGAGACAGGACTCCACTCACTGGCAGTAAGGCTATCATTTCTTTTGTACCACATCTCCATAACAACAGCTTGAGAGGCTCAGAGAGTGAGAGAGAGAGAGAGAGAGAGCGCACTCCACAGAGTTTCTGTCCCTCACTGTGCGGCTGGAGAAAGTGGCAGCGCAAGTGTGTGAGTGTCGGAGGGTTGGTATGAATCACTCAGATGATAGTGGTAAAGCTGGGTGAAGGTTTGAGGATCGTGATGTGAAGGATACTATCAAAGTGAAAACAGACTGAAGAGCGCTTACTTCAGCACATGGTGAGAAACCCCTCAGCTTTTATTTATTTGTTTATTTATTTATTTATTATAACAGATTTTTTTTTTTGGTGTGTGTGTGTGTGTGTGTGTGTGTGCATGCACTGCAGAACTTGTGAAGCTATATACCAGTGGTAAGCTGGGAAATAGTGTAACAGTGCATAGGTTTTGCCATCGCCAAAAAAATGAAAAAGATTATATAATGTGATATATCTGAAATCATACCGATTATAGAATATCATACTGCTGGAATGGTGGCATAGTAGTAAGCATGTCCACGTCACAGCAAGAAGGTCCTGGGTTCAAGTAGCAGGCTCGAGGTGGGTGTTTTTGTGTGGAGTTTGGATGTTCCTCCTGTGTTTCTGTGGGTTTCCTCCAGGTACTCCGGTTTCCTCCTACAGTCCAAAGACATGCCCGTTAGGCTGATTGGCTGTTTGTAATTGCCCATAGGTTTAAATGTGAATGGTTGTGTGTGTGTGTGTGTGTGTGTGTGTGTGTGTGTTAGCCCTGCGATGGCCAGGCAAGCTGTTCGGGGTGCACCCTACTCGGATTAAGTGTTGCATCAAATGAATGATTGATTGATTGAATGAATGAATATTGCCTTTAATGTTTTTTGTTCTACCTGCACTTTTTTATAGCTACACTGTGTGTCCTTGTGTGCCTTCACTTTATATATATAGAGTGGTAAGTGCTGTAGAGGTTGTGACTTTTCCATCCTTATGCAGTACATTGACACTCACACACACACACACACACACACACACACACACACACACACACACACACACACACACACACACACACACA
>JAOUQZ010044189.1:0-11894 GCA_028564935.1 Neosilurus hyrtlii | reverse complement strand
ACACACACACACACACACACACACACACACACACACACACACACACACACACACACACACACACCTACACACACACACACACACACCTACTGGCTGATTTTATTCTTCACACACAAGCAGAAAAGGAACAGTTTGATATTTGTTAAATGTGATGTCTGGATGCCTTGGATATGGGACTTTATTACAAGCATTGGACCTAACTGTTGAAATAAAACACAGGTCATATTGTTTTAACGCCTGTAGTGTCAAACAAAGCCATATTGATTCAGTTTGAGGATGTTTACTGACCATTACTCGTCTAAAATGAGCTAAAGAGTATACTTATAAAAATGAGTGGAAACAGTGAAGGTAAACAGAAGGCTCGACACTGAAGCAACTGTAGTCTCCAGTCTCCCGCTGGGTTGGGCAGTATGTTTACTAGGCTTGTGAACAAACAGCTTTCTCACCACTTCCAGTCAGGTTTGTTTTTGGAACTACTCATCAAAACCCGGTCTGTGTCAAAAGGGTCATGGTCACAGGTGCGGCTGTTCATTCTAAATAAGGACACACTGAGAATAAACGCAAGCAAAAATTAGGTTTAATTATTTCTAATTATCACCAATTTCACTCTCAATGTGAGTGTGCCATGAAATGATGGGTCTCTGTTTGTTTCCTGTTTGCTATTTAATGGGTGTCAACTTTTCTTAAAGACATAACATGTTCAGTCCCACTATGTGTGTCTGCAAACCATTTCCTAATAAAGACTGAATCACTATGGCTGAGCACACATTCAGGGCGTGGAACTGAGTCCAACTGCTTAGAGAGTGTGGCTTAATACCTAAGAGTCATCATGAACTCCAATGTGAGAAAAAAGATAAACGACAACAGCAACAACAAAAATTTTTTTTTTATTTAAACACTGTTAGAATGAAAGTTAATCTGTATCATCAGAACAGTAATAATGTTTGAGCAAGAGTGAGATTATAGGTGACTTTAACCTGAAGAGTTACATCATGTTTTTAACTGCAAGATTATACTGAAGTAATTAGTTGGATATTTTTTGTCATTAGCAAGCTTTAATGCAAATGTGTCCATCTTCATCGGTGTTGTTAGGCAAATGGTTGCACCATTTTAATTAAGTAGGGCTAATTTTCATTCTATTCATGCTTCCAAACTTTTGGAAAAATCAAGAAATTATATATATTTTTTTGCTTGAGTAAAAAATTTTAAACTATGCTTTTTTTAATTTTAGATTCTTTTACTTTTGTCTAAAAGGGCTCCTAATAGAAAGAAGCAAAAAAATTACTTCTCTATAATTTATTGGTGAAAATGCTATTGTAGGCAATGAAAACCAACTGCAAATTGTGAATTTTTGACTTTTGCACAGCATGAATGAACTTCAAACCATATGGAATGGTTTACCGAGTGAAGAAATAAAAAGAAATATGTAAACACTATGCCTGAAAGGTTAACTGCTGTAATCAAAGTAAAGGGTGACCACACTAAATATGACTTTTTTTTCCTCATAAAATTTCTTATTTCTGTTATTACTATGCAAAAGTAAAAAAAAAAAAAAAAAACAACAACGGCGACACCCTTAATTTTTTCTGAAAAATTTCTGTGTTTTTGTTTATTAACTACTCTAATTAAACATACTCATTGCCTACAATAACATTGTTTAAAAGATTTTCACCAAAAAATTATAGAGAAGTAATTTTTTTTTACTTCTTTTTATTGAGGCCCTTTTAGACAAAAGTGGTGGTGTATAATCTTCACTGCACGCTACTGTATGTTGCCCTGTGATGGTCTATTGAGCCGTTCAGAGTGTACATTTCCTTTGTCCATCGTTGTCTATGATGAGCTCCAGCCTCCCCGTGATGTTCATAAAAGATAAAGTGATTCAGAGAATGAGATGAAGTAATTTATTCCTCTATGATCAACTCAGTTTGATTTTTAGCACCTTCCATAAAAAATATTCATTCATTCTTTAATCTTCACTAATCCCTTTATCCTGATCAGGGTCACAGTGGATCCTAAGTCTACCCTGGGAACATGGCAGGAACTTCAACTCATTTCAGGGCACCACGCTCTCTCGAGGGTCAATTTGGCAAAGCTAGTCCACTTACCAGCATGTTTTTTTGTGGAAGTAAAGAGAACCAAGGACCATGAAGAGCACTGACAGTTACCTGAATAAACTAGGAGCATAAAGCTTTGAGACAACAAGACTGTGCTGTGCTACCTACTGTGCCTCCCAGGTGTGTATATATTGCACCCAATTAAGTCTTGACAAGTGTAACAGCAAATTTTTTTTTTGGCTCAGTGAGATTTACATATTGACAAACAGTAAATCTTGGTGACAAACGGGTGATTTTCCTTTTCTAAGCCATTTGCAATTCTAAATCTTAGCAGTATGCCATCAGGGGAGCTGGCACCCATGACAGCTCGATGTATGTGAGCTGAAGCCGTAGTGTTCTTGGAAAAAGTGGTTTGACTCAGGGTGTGTGTGTGTGTGTGTGTGTGTGTGTGTGTGTGTGTGTGTGTGTGTGTGTGTGTGTGTGGATGTTGGTGTGTATCTTCACACACAAGAGAGAACAACTGCTTATCTGACTGCCACAGCTTTTCTCTCAATGCCACAATCGCAAGGCTGAATTCATAAAGCTGTGAAAAAAACCCTACTGTTTTACTGTGTCCAGCACTGCTATATCAGAACACCATGAGCTCCCTGAACAAATCTGGGCTCTGTGCGATGTCATTATCAGAAAAAAAAAATGTTTCCCTTTGCATCGAAACAGTTTGCCTCTTCATGCTGCTCAGCATTACAAGCTTTGGCATAATCCCGACGTTGGATGCTTTTGTGTTTTTCAGTACGTGCAGAATGGTAATGCGCTCAGTGGGGAGACGGGAAGCCAGACTGAAACCTCTGAGGTGGAAGACTGAGACTATACTGTGATTTGACAGCACACCAGCCTTCAACTTACAATAAAATTAAGGTTCTGAAAAATAAGACAAGCTTCTTAAGATGAAGACAATCCGTTTGTACAGTGATGCCCTGTAATTAAAAAGAGATATTCTACCAAATTTTAATTCCTGTTATAAATATACAAAATGCACGATTAAAGACAATAAACATATGCTTTGTGGCAAACCTAGTAAGTATCCACTTATTTCCACAACTATTTTGCTGACAATCAATGCAAACATGTCTCTCTGCTCAATATTTATTATTACAGAGAAGAAGCTGCACTCACACTGCCTGATTATAATAGGGAAAAGTGTGTGAGCTTCAGGTCAACATGAACTCTGATTAAAGATAGGTCAAGCAATTATATTCCTATTGCTCTCACTCTCTCTCTAGCTTTCTCTTTATTAAATTCATTTTTTTGCAAGCTCTATTGTTTATTTATATTTCAGCTATTGAATTTTTTTTTAATTGGCCCTGTGCTACTTTCATATGTGGTTCTTGATCAGATACATATCTGATATATAGAAACCAAATTGTATGGCTGTCCTCATCACCATCATCATCATGATTATCATCCAGTTTTAGCAGTGTGGCCAAACATAAGTAAAGAAAAAGCAACAATATTAAGCAAAAGCATGGGGAAAAAAATTATTTCATATTTTATGACAAATATACAAAGTCACATACGGTTACAAATCTGAACTGAACAAGCAAAGATGCTTTTAATGTTGAAGTAGCCAAAACCCTTAAAATAATTTTAAATGATTTTAAGCTCTATTTTGTATTGAATTTAATGTAGAATTTCTCAGTACAGTCAGTCAGAGGCTCACCATTTAACTTCTGCAAGTGCTGATATCTCGAAAGTTACATGGTCAGAACAAACACAGATTTTTTTCTGTTTTGATATAAAATTTAATGGTGTAGAGTGAAAATTATGGGAGTAGGAGCGAGTTAAAAAATAACTTTTTCCAAGATAATCTCTTTTCTGCCACTGTGCTGATGACATCATCCACTCTAGCCCAGAACATTCCACGCAATAGACACCCATTATAAATGCACAAATTGACTCAGAAATCTTAATGACACTTGATCAAAGATTAAGAGAAAACCGTAAAAGGTTTAGACCATTGAGTTCCATTCCCTTTCTTTAAAAAAAACCTACCACCATTTGCCCTTCAGCATTCCTATTCTTAACACCATACCTGCCCATCACTTCCTTTTCATCTCTGTTTCCCTCACCAACACACCCACTGAGGACTGTTTCAATCATCACTCTTTCATCCTTGGGAACACTCTCAACCACTTCATTTAACTCCCTCCAGAAGTCTTCCTTATCCTCCCTCTCACACCCTGTTTATAGGGTATATGCACTGATGATATTTAAAAATCTCTCCTTTAATTTATAGCTTGGCACTCAACACTGTCAGACTTTCGCTTTACTTACAACACACTTCTGGTAAGCTCTTCCTTGAGGATTACCCCATGCATCTTATTTCTCTTTTCACAGTGCATCTCATTTCTCTTCTCTTTGGCCCAATAGAAGCCCAATTTTTACCCTTACACTACTGGCTAACAGTACTGGTGGCAGTTGTTGTTAACCCAGGCACTGACCGCTCCGGTATGAACATTCTGTTCTGAATCTGCATGTTTGATTTGGCACGGGTTTTATGCCGGATGCCCTTCCTGACACAACCCTCCCCAGTTACCCGGGCTTGGGACCTTCACCAAGAGCACACTGGCTTGTGTGACCCCTGGCTGAATTTGCAGTCAATGCTGCTCAAGTGGAGTGAAACTAGGGATGAGTGAATTTTTATTAATCATCTACACAATTATGCTCTGCAACATACAGTGCAACATGACCACAATTAATGTTTCATACAGCCCATACAAGTCTGGTCATGAGAGCTGCAGCTATGAAAAGGAGAGTGCGTAATTTCCATGAGACCTAACATGCAAGACAAAAGTGAACTGTGAAGCTAGACAGCACTGAGCCATAGTAAATACATTGTTCACATTCATGTCAATAAATAGGGCCATTCTTTGTTCAAGCGAATCTTATTCCCATGACCATTTAATTGTGCCCGTTAGCTACATATGTGACCTCGCAAATCACATGACCAAGTATCTGAAATCTTGCAGCATTGCGCTATGCATTAAACTCAAAACATTTTCTGGGAAACAATGTAGCATAAATGAAAAGCGTTTTGAATCTCTCACCATAGAGCTAGAGACACTCAGTGCAGCTCATGTAGCTATAAGTGTCTATAATGTAGGTATTTGCATACTTACTACTCAAATTGGAAAGAAGTCATCAGACTTTTAATGCATCATTTTGCATCCAGCCCAAATGCATAGAGAAACGATTCTATGTATGACCCCTCCACTTCTGCATCCTGAGTTCTTAAAGTATTTCATTTAATTTTACCAAGCGCTTTATAGTGGCAGGAAGGCTGGGGTCCAATCTTCTCCATGGACAACCTTTTTACAATAGGTTTCTAGTAAACTGACCTGAGCCCACCAACACATGGATTAGTACTATACACTTTACCCAGACTCCACCCCTCACCTAGACAACATATGTGAACGTGTCTGACTAACTGAGAAAATAAAATTCTTTAACCGTGCTCAAACATCCAGCTTGGTCTCGGCAGGTACCAGCTTCCAAAACTCAGCCTGAGTTGGTCAAGTTATTTTCCAGCTTTCTTATTATTTGAAGGCATCATCAAATTATATGTCCCTATGTGTGAGTGTGAATGGTTATGTTTGTGTTGCCCTGCAATGGACTGGTAAGCTACCCGGGGTGTACTCTGCCTTCACCCAGAGTTGACTAAGATTCCAGCCTCCCCGTGACCCTAGTAGGATTAAATGGTTTGTCAAATGAATGAATGAATGTTTATTTTAATAAACTGGTCAACAAAACATTGTCTACCATATTGCATTAGTAGTGGTAATTTAGAAACTGTTTCTATACAAGCGTTTAGCTCTGTTTTGGACAGCCAGTAGCTGCTCAGATGAAGCGGGATTTTTTCAGCAGGTGTGAAAGAGCAACTCCCGGTCCAGACCTGGACCTGATTATTTGGATATTGGCCAACGTTTATATGTGTAAACAGTTATTGCACATGCCCAGCACACTTTCCTCAATTTATTACACTTTTATACATTTTCCCCTCATCACTCTAGCTGGCTGGAGTGTTCTCCAGGAATATGGTGTACCAGACACGTTGCTAGGGGCCATCCAGTCTCTGTATTGCTGCAGCCATAGCTTGGTCTGCATTGGTAACAACAGGTCAGATTCATTTCCAATGAAGGTCGGACTCTGACAAGGCTGTCCATTGTCACCGGTTCTGTTCATAATTTTTATGGATAGAATTTCTAGGCACAGCCGAGGCATTGAAGGGTTCTGGTATGGTGGCCATTGGATCTTGTCTCTGCTTTTTGAAGGAGCTAAGCCAGAAGGCAAAGCTCTCAATTTATTAGTCAATTTTCGTTCTTACTAACTGAAAGAACAAGATTAAGCTGCTGAAATGAGCTTCCTTCGCCGGGTGGAGGGGCTGTCTCTAAGAGATATGGTGAGAAGCTCATTCATTCCAGAGGAGCTCGGAGAAGAACCGCTGCTCTTCGGCGTTGAGGAGCCAGTTGAGGTAGCTTGGGCATCTAAATAGAATGCCTCCTGCATTCCTCCCTGGTGTGGTGTTTTGGGCATGTCCAACTGCAAAGAGACCCCGGAGTCGACCCAGAACATGCTGGAGGGACTATGTCTCTCGGCTGGTCTGGGAATACCTCAGTGTCCCTCCAGGAGAGCTGGAGGAAGTGGTCTGAGAGAGGAACGCCTGGACCTTACTGCTTAGGCTGCTGCCTCCATGAGCTGCCCCCGGATCAAGCAGAAGAAGAAGAAGATAATGATGATGATGATCCTACAAGAGCCACTAATCATCTTTAATCTAATCCAATCCTAACACTATCTATTATAATATTTTATACATCTTTGTCTTTTATATTAATTAATACAATACTGCTTATAAGAATCCTGGGTTTGAATCCCAGGTTTGGTGAAGACATTTCTGTGGACAGATGATTAGCATGTCTGCTTTACAGCAAGAAGATCCTGGGTTTGATCTGCGGGCTGAGCGAGGACATTTCTGTATGGAGTTTGTTTGTTCTCTTTTGCTTGTGCAGGTTAGGTATTATATAAATGATCCTTTTGTAGATGCAAATTTACAAGAAACACCTTCTTTGAGCTTAGCACTCAAACCCAGGACTCAAACCCAGGACCACTACACCGCCGTGTCATCCCCAAAGACTTGCACATTAGGCTAAAAGTAAAGTAAAGAGATCTTTATTGTCAACTGTTGCATGAACAATAAAAAACAGTTTAGCAGCTCTCTGTTCAGCAGCAGTTATAAAAAAGTGCACAAAAGACAACTATGGTAACTACACTAAGCTGTAAACACATATACATCAAGCCACATATTCACAAATTTACGGACATATACGCTCTTCCACATATACACACAGAAGGGTGCATGATATGTCAAAGGTGCATGGTATACACATGTTAAGAGGTAGAGCTTTTTAATCATAAGGTGGATGGTGCTGAAATGTTATATGATGTTCAAGACCTGCTTTAAACATGAGTATTGCACTTAAACACTTAAACATGAGTATTGCACTTAAACATAAGTATTGCACTTAAACATGAGTATTGCACTTAAAGAGTAATATTGCACTGTCCAGGAAGATGGTCTGAATGATGGCTATTCAGTCAGTGTATGTGATGGTGGTGGTAGTGGAGTTGCCCGTCTAAGAGCTTGCGGATAAAAGCTGTTCCTGAGTTTGTTAGTTTTTGTTTTTAGTTGTCTGTACTTTTTTCCGGAGGAGAGAGGTGCTGAAAAGGGGGTGTCCAGGGTGTGTGGGGTCCCTGATAATTCCATCGCTCTCCTCTGAAGTCTGCCAGTGTAAATGTGGGGTGGTGGGGGGTTGGTGGGCTAGTTGGAGCTTTCTCAGGATCTTTTTTGTGCTTTCCCTACCTGGTGAGAGATGTTTGTGGTCCAGGAGAAGTCAGCAGACATATGGACTCCAAGGAACTTGAAGCACTCCACCTTCTCTACCTCCTCTCCATCAGTGTAGAGGGCAGAGTGCTCAGTTTGTTTAGATTTCCTGAAGTCCATTATCATCTTCTTTGTCTTTGATGTGTTAAGGTCCATGTTATTGTTGTTGCACCATCGCTGCAGATGCCGGACCTCCTTCCTGTAGGCTGACTAGTCATGATCTGTTATCAGACCTATGAAGGTGGTGTTATCAGCGAATGGTGACAACAATGGTGTTGCTAATGTGAATGGGGGAACAGTTGTGTGTGAAGAAGGAGAAGAGGAGGGGGCTGAGAACACACCGCTGTGGTGTTCCAGTGTTCAGGATGAGAGTGGGGGAGATGTGGTCTCCTATCCTCACATTCTGTGATCTGTAACTAAGAAAGTCTAGTATCCAGGTGCACAGTGAGCTCCCTAGGCTCAGGTTGCCCAACTTCTAAACCAGTTTATGTGGTAAGACTGTATTAAAAGCGGAGCTAAAATCTACGAGCTGCATCCTCACATAGGAGTTACTGCTGTCCAAGTGTGTGAGGGCTGTGTGGAGGGCTGTATTGATGGCATCCTCTGTTGACCTGTTTGCTCTGTATGCAAACTGATATGGATCAAGATTAGCAGGGAAGGCAGCCTTAATGTGAAAGAAGACGAGTTTGTCGAAATATTTGGTGATGATGGGGGTAAGGGCAACTGGGTGATAGTCGTTCAGGCAGCTCACTATGCTGTTCGTCGGCACTGGAATCATGGTGGCTGTCTTGAGGCAGGTGGGAACCATACACTGCAGAAGGAAGAGGTTGAAAATGGTGGTTAAAAAACCCCTGCTAGTTTATCTACGTGTGCTTTAAGTACCCTTCCTGTTAGTCTGTTTGGACCAGTAGCTTTCCTTGCGTTGATTCTGTGGAGGGTGGCTCTGATCTGGTGCTGCTGCAGCTTCATGGGATCGTCGCCCCCCTATCTGGAAGAGCAGGGCAGGTGCACGCATCTTTGTTGTGTTGGTCGAAGTGAGCAAAGAACTGTTTCAGGGTGTCCAGTAGGGTGCGTCCGAGGAGTCTGCAGATGTGTGCGTGTCCTTGTATCCAGTAAGTGTCTTGATCCCCTTCCACATATTCCTGGTGGATATTAACAGTCCTTTTTGTGGTCACATTCTCAGTGCAGTAATTTATTTATGAGAGCGCAGCTGATGTGTGACTCTCCAGGTCTGCATCCTCTGCGAATATTCCCCAGTCTGTAGAGTCAAAACAATCCTGTAGAGCTGCAGTGGCTTCCTTTGGCTATAGATTTTAAGTTTATAAGCAGGAATCAGGGACAGAGAGAGGCGATCTGAGAGTCCAAGATGTGGCGGGGGGCGGGGGGGGGGTGGCTTTATAGGTATCTGGAATGTTGGTGTAGACTAATTGGCTGTAACAAATTGCCCCTGGGTGTGAGTGTGAATGGTTGTGTGTATGTGTGTTGCCCTGCAATGGTCTGGTAAGCTGTTCCAAGTGTAACCCCATCCTTCGCCAAGTGTCAGCTGAGATAGGCGCCAGTCTCCACGCGACCCTAACAGGATTAAACAGTACATAGAAACATAAGAAAACAAACTAAAATTAGGTTTTTATTGTTTTTACAATTTTTATTTGCTTCAAGCATTATTCCAAGTTTGAATATTGGATAATGGACATTGTCATTAATTGGGAATGTTTTCTTGCTTCTAATTGGTGGAGTGAGTGAGTGAGAAATATTTATGCTTGGAGCACAGGCAGGTAGAAATAAGCTTTCTGATTAAGTAGTAACTCTGGATAGTCTTTTAATTTCATCATGTGCAACAGTAAAAGATCTTGGTGTGAGTATTGATACCAGTCTTGTATTTAAAACACATGTAGATAATATTACCTGGATCGCCTTCCTTCATCTCAGAAATATTCCTAAGAAAAGAAATATGATGTCACTGCATGATGTGGAAAAATTCATGCTTTTGTTACCTCAAGATTAGATTATTGTAATGCATTTCTGTCTGGATGTTCTAATAGGAGTATAAACAAGCCCCACTTAGTCCAGAATACGGCAGCAAAAGTTCTTACTATAACCCGAAGATACAAGGTCATCACCCCTGTCTTATCTACACTGAACTGGCTCCCAGTTAAATTTTGCATTGTGTATAAAATACTATGGTACTATTGACTTACAAAGCACTGAATGGTCTCGCACTGCATTATCTAAACAATAATGGTTACTTAGTGATAATGGTGTCTTAGTGATAAAGGTGCTTGTCGTTTATGATCCCCCACCCACTCCGATTAAAAGGTGCAGGCTACTTATTAATACCTCAAATAATGAAGAGTACAGCAGGATGCAGAGCCTTCCAGTTAATATTTGGGAATCAGGCACAGTCTCAGCATTTAAGTGTAGGTTTAAATACTTACTTGTTTAGTTAAGTATTTTATTAACAGCCTTTTATTAGATAAAGGAGCAGATCAGGGGGCTCTCATGCATAGGGTAACTGTTATATTGGGATGCTGTGACTCTCCCCACTCTTACATGCTCACTCAGGTTTGTTGACCACCAGAAGCTGATTCCCTTATACCACAGGGTGCCCTCCTGTCTTCCTCCTGGTTCTCTCTTTTTAGTTATGATGTCATAACTAGTTTTGCCAGAGTCCCTGCTTGCATCAGCAATGATAATGTCTGTTCTTAGTTATTATATTAAAATAAACATACCTAATAACCTCTCTCTCTCTCTGTGTTTTTGCTGAGGTACACCTGCTTCTTCTGAGACACCAGTGATCCATCCTGATATGCTACTACTGGTTGGAGTTCTTAGAAGCCCCTCCCTCCAGCTGATGATGATCCATATCAACCTAAATGTACACTCAGAAACTGTGAGGATGACTTTCCACTGCTGGTGATATAAACTCTTTCCATTACCATTGGGGTTATAAGATAAACAGCTAGACATCATGTCGAACTATAGTGAGTTTCCTGCTACATGGTTTGCATTTTTATCTGGTTTCACCCAAATCAGGATGAGTTCCTGGAGTCTGGTTCCTCTCTTGGTTTCTTCCTCATGTTGTCTGGGGGAGATTTTCCCTCACACTGTCACCTCAGGCTTGCTCATTAGGAATGTATATAGTTTATAAAGACATTTTGAAATTACAAGTTAAAATTCTTTACCAAATTTGTTTTACTATATAAAGTTGCTCTTTGACAATGTCAACTGTAAAAGGTTCTAAACAAATACAACTAAATTGAATTGAATTGAATGGTTGTGTGCGTTTGCCCTGTGGACTGGAAAGCTGTTCGGGGTACACCCTACCTTCACCCGCAGTTGGCTGTGATAGGCTCCAGCCTCCCCGTGACTCCAGCAAGATTAAGTGGTTCAGCAAATGAATGAATGAATGATTAAATAAATAACCAGGTTGGTAGACAAGCAGAGCCGTCTGCTGCAGCACGTAGCTTATCTATCAGATATGATATCTATGAGGAAGAACATTGGCACTTGCCAGTCATGCAATAATCATTTAAATGATCCAATGTCAATGATGGATAAGTTGGCTCATAGAAGAATACCATGAGTTGTCTGGTGGCTTTCCACTAATTAGAAACAAGAAAAAGTTTTGAATGAAAAATAATATATAATCTATAACATAAAAATCTCATTTTAGTTTGTTTTTCTAATATTTCCATGTAGTGTATATTAAACATGTTATTCACCACATGTTTGGTGGATATCGCTGAATAGTCCCCTCAAATGATGTAATATATAAGATATTAATATCCATAATAAAAACATTTTGCTTTTTAAATAAGCATTTAAATAGGCGGCACGGTGGCGTAGTGGTTAGCACGTCCGCCTCACAGCAAGAAGGTCCTGGGTTCAATTCCCAGCTCGGGCGT
>JAOUQZ010044187.1:0-10000 GCA_028564935.1 Neosilurus hyrtlii | reverse complement strand
TCAGAGGCTTAAAATTAGCCAGGAAGATGTTAGGCATCAGTGTTCGATACATGTGAACTAGCCTAGCGTTACTCTGCGGCTATTGTTTAACTTTTCTTTACCAAAAATCCATGTCGGGTATTCTAACGATCTCCGCTTGCAGTTTTTGGATCCAAGAACGTCCAAATTTGAACATTGAATTTGAATTTGTATAAAGTATTTTCTCAGGCCATTCAACAAAAAAATACTAAAACTCTCATCCAGTCTCGATGGGTCACATCACTGTTCTAGTTGTTTCCAACTGAAGAATTACTTTCCCAATCTTCCTCAGACTGGTTTTCAATTCACTATCAAGCCAAAGCCAGGGGAGCAAGTCCAATAACATTTTCATTGGCACTTCCAGGGCTTAATAATGTCTCCTGGGGGTTACTTCGAGGCTAGAAGCCTGAGACATTTGGCTTAAAAAAAAAAACATGGGTCAGACAAGGTGCTTAAGACAGTGTCAAATTGAAAGGCAAGGTTTATCTCTTTTAGTCCATTAAACACTCTGATGAGAACATTTCGCTTCACGGTGTATTTGTAATAAGTGTTCAAATATGTTTTTATTAAAAAAAACTACTACATAAACTATGCCAATTGCTAACCATTTACAACACCTAAACTAGTTGACTAACTGTTAAGCCAATCATGAGCCATTACTAATGTAAATAAAAACACCTGTAGCTGTATAAAATGTACCATCTGCATCTACATTTACATCCACGTTTATTCCAGTCAGTGTGTTACTGGCAGGGAAAGTGCTGGGCTAATGACACAAAAATAGAAACATAAATGAGTTTTTTTGTTCAAGGAATAAAATCCTAGGCTCCAAGTCTCTGGTAGACTTGAAATGGCTTTGGCTGACAGTGGGATAATAGTGTTCTTATAATAGCAGAGCTCCAAAATTATGCAAATGTCTTAAAGTCATGAGACTGATTTTGTTGTCACGTCCGTGCTCACCTGTCCACACACGCAAACCAATAAATGAAGAAATTCTCTTACTTTACGTATGTATGTTTCTGTAAACTTACACATGCAAATATATTCCGGTGCTCCGCTTTTATGCAGTGCCAAAATATTTATATTAGTGTTAATAGTGTTCTAATAGTGCTCTTTACAGGAGCTTTCATTGTTATTCTTCATGTAACTTCACATTTCCAGGTTCACAGATTTTCACAGAAAACTTCATAAAATATTATCTCTCTTTCAGAAATAGTAAAGATGTTTTCCCCATGTTTTCTTTGTTATGCTTTTTTTGTTAAATTGATTATTTCTGACTTGAAAAGAAACTTTATTCACCGCTTTTGTCCCCTCAAGTGTCTGCCAATGTAAGTTAAATCAGTTCCAGAGTTAGTAGTAGTTAGTAGAAATGTTAACAAAAAAAATATAAAAACATTTCTATGAATGTAAATTACGCCGAAAATTTTCAGAAATCCAATGTTTGATTGAAGAAAATGTAAAAAGAAAATTATAATAAACCATATGTTGTTGTTGTTGTTTTTAACAAACGTGTGTCACTATTGGCACCCCAAACATTGTTATGAACAAAATGCATCTGATGTATGGTCCTAATTATACACTTCAGGACTTCTAGTTTTCTGGGGAAAACTTTGGGATTATTCATTCATTCACTCATTCATTCATTTTCTGAACCGCTTAATCCTAATTAGGGTCGCAGGAAGGCTGGTGCCCATCTTAGCCGACTCTGGTCGAGGGCTGAATACACCTTGGACAGCGTGAAACATGCTGACGGCTATGCAGCCTACTCTTTATGAAAGACAGCAATGGTTCTTTTACATGCCTCTCACCACAGACAGTGAGAGACATGGCCGGACTTTGATAACCCAGTTGCACTGGGGGACAGCAGTGCCAACCCGGTGACAGTGGGGCCTGAACCCCCGACCTTGGGATCAGTAATCCAGCACCCAACCACTGGGCAAACTGCAATTTTAAAAAAATCACACTAACAAAGTTTGTACATCCAAAAAACCAAAAAAGGTATTGTTTCAAAATATGCAACTAATGAATAAAGATATCTACCTATACAAACATGTTTTGAAATAAAAGATAGCAAAAATGAGTCTAAAAGAATAATAATATATGGATATTAGTGTTTTGTTTGCCTTTAAGTTCATAAAAAAGCAGCTAGCTAGTTTATAATATTATGCGATAATTTTTGGCTTGGCACCCCAAACATTCTTATGAACAACATGCAGCTGACGTATGGTCGTATTTATATTTTACTGCCATTTGTATATAAGTTCCCTTATTCTGGTCAAATAAAACCTAAATCAAACTCTTGATTACGACAACTAGGAAAGGGTGAAGGTTTACTGCAACCCACATCTCATGCTGCGTTACATTAACTGATTAACACCCTTCGGGTAAAGTGCTACCCATGCTCTTCCTAACAGATGAGCTCAGAGATAACCATGATTGGCTAGTGTCCTTATGATTGATAGAGAACTGAAAGTATGGCATCCCTCCCATCAGTAAGCACTTTTCAGGACCACGCGCCAAAGATGGTTTTGGCATCACCAGGATAAAATTCTCAAACTCCTGGAAAATGCCGTGTGGGGCATAGGGAACTCCTGGCATTTTTCCCATTTCAGCTCCAATTCACTCACAAAAGGTAGGAAATTTCATTAACCACATACTCATTAAGAAAAATTCTAATCAGTACTATCCCAGTATCACCTCTACATCTAAGCATTTGATGATCAACCTTGTAGTTCAGGAGGAACTGTCAGCTGAAGGATTAGTTAAAATATCTGTAAAATCTGCAGATCTTTCTTTTTTTTTAATAATCAGATCAGCAGATTTTAAAGATCAGTAGAAGATGTTCTTTGGTTATACATCTTTTCAAGGGCATTATTCTGTTATATTCCTGGGACAGATATTAAATGGAGGCTGTTCCACTTCCTCTAACATTGGACAATAACTGAAAGCTAACTGAAAGATCTTTAAAGTCTTGCTGGTCATGTAAAATAGAATAAAATTTTATTTGCACCATATGCATTATAATTAACTTTATTTCTTTTCTTTTTTTGATAGCCTGTTGTTAGGAGGTTGGAATCAGAGCACAGGGTCAGCCATGATACTGTACCCCTAGAACAGAGAGGGTTAAGGGCCTTGCTCAAAAAACCTGGTGGTGCTGAGGCTTGGATTGTCTGATCAGTGACTCAGAGCTTTTAAAGGAAAACATGGTTTAACACACAATGGAGAAAAAGATCACGATTTCAGCATCCCAAACCATAAAGTTTTCTGATTTTTATTTTAACTCAACAAGCAATCAATAGAGTAGCAATACAAGACCTTTCACAAAGCCACCATGTTGCTGTTTTCGGCCAGCCATGTTGTGTCATTTGGGCAAAGTAGCTCTATTATAACATTTAGCTGATAGATAATATCCCTGTTTATTGCTGAAAAGGAAATATGTTTGCTCACAATTAATGCTCTGAACCTCCTCAAAAGTTGCTCACAGCCACCACAAATGATTAGATATGCAGTTTTGGTGGAAAATCTACGCTGGGTGATATCCTTCAGTTGGTTTAAATTTCCCATCATGTTTGAACAGCACGTTCCACATATATTCCATATATATAAAGAAGGGCTTCTTGAGAAAGATGGAGACAGGTGGATATGCTACAGAATGCTCCTTCTCGACCCCAGCGAAAGAAAGGCGTGGATCCTGCCACTCAAGTTGAAGGAGAGATCAGCTGGGCCTTCAAGATTTGAAATGAACAGCTACACGACATCACAGATTCATGCTCAATAAGGGATTTTTGTTATGCCCAATATTTAAGATTGGCCATGTATGCCGCATAGAAAACAGCATCTTGCAAAAACAGGTGCTATTCAACAAACAAACTCCTAATAAGACCTGGAACAGTGTCGAAAAGCTACTGGGAGTGGATAGGACCCAAGCAAGGAGAACGATGATGGATAATGCTGAGTTGAATCAACTGTTGGACACTCGCTTTCATCTGCAGTTGCTGTTTTTTTCTTCAACCATTGAGCCACCACTGCCTACCAAAATATAAGAGGACCATGTACACATTAAATAATAGGGCTTAACTGAGCACTTTTAAGTCAAAACAGAAATAAATGTAAATTACACAAAACCTCCATCATTTTTTCTCAAGGGGTTGGTAAAAATGCCAAGAAATGCCAAGATCAAAACTTATGGAATTATCCAAAACAATCAAACTACTACAGATTTTCTGATATCCCAGGTCCAATGCCAATTCATTCCTGATCTTAGCTTTGTGGAAACATCCTTAGTCATCTACTTAAGAATAAAGCCAGAAGGGACCTTTGGTCTGAGACTGACGCCTCAGTAGGGGAAGAAGATTTGAAAGATGTTTTGTTAATGTTCTCATATTACATTATCCAAACCCAGCACAAGTATTCATATCAGAAGTAGATTTGTGACATTTCTGACATTGGTGCTGTGCTTTCTCAGAATTTCTCAGGCTCACCTCCTTGATTACACCCTTAGGCATTCATCTCTCATAAGCTGCTGCCCCACTGAGAAGAATTATGATGAGGGTAACAGAGAGTTGTTCGCCATCAGGCTGGCTTGTGAAGAATGGCAGCACTGGCTTGAGGGAGTTCAACACCACTTTTCAGTCCCCATTGATCACTGCAGCCGAGTATGCAGGCAAGCTGCAAAAAGCTCAAACCTCAACTAGCACACTGAGTACTACTTTTCACCTATTTCATTTCCACCATAACATACAGACTTAGATGAATGGACACAAACGTAGATGCTTTTTTTTTTTAGACTTGATCAAAATAACATCCTACCACAGACCCCAGAACCCATAATATCACAAACTTGCATCATCACACTTTTTTTTTTATTCATCAATGATGTACCATCAGTGGTGTAGACCTTGCTCCTGCAGTATCCCCCGGACAAAGCACAGTGATCTATCCATGAGTACTGCAATGGGTAAAGATATTACTACCTTCTGTACACTCTGGCATACAGAGAGCACAGTTGCTGAAAATAATTTTTTTTTTTGTGTTCACTCGGACTACACACCTCCCTTGAGACTGCAAAAAGTAATTTTTAACAGGTATTCAGACTTTATGGATTGTCTGAGGACACTGTGTTCGAATATAGGCTCTGGTCTGGTTTCATCACGTAGTTTTATTGGTGTATTTTGAATACGCCCACTTCAGTATTACCTACAGCCAGCCTATCAACACATTCCCTTTACATTCCAATGTATGTGTTACAGAAGTGGTAAAGCAATGTTACAAGGTGTTAGAGATTGACACCAACCCTCCTTTAGCACTGGGAGTGGACAAGCAAGCAGTCTACATTATCCAAAACTTCATGGTCTGTAGGATGGTATGTTCAACCCTTCAAGGACACCCTTATCACTTTACCCATCTCCCGGGAGTACAGCTCCTGCAGGTGGATCAGGACTTGGTGGATACCAGATATATACCTCTCTGCCTCACTGCAAAGTCATGTCTTTTCAATGTTTGCATTTCTGAGTGTTTGCAGTTCCTGCACACTGTGACTGCTTTACAGCTTCTTCTGTTTACCAAGCCATCTTGGTTTGATCAGAAATCTCATCCACATTTGGTTTTGACCCTTTTGCTTGCTAGACATTCTGTTCAAATTTGTTATTGCATATGTCAGCCTTATAATTTGTCAAGTTCAGCTCTTTTCCTAGTGTAAGATGGCAGTCTTTGCATGCACTGTAAGTTAATTCCTTTCTGAATCTTCCTTAGAATTTTTGCAACAAGGCCTAGGAGTGAACTATTACTTTCACTTAGGGGTGGGCAGTATGGTACAGTCATTTATCACGGTATAAAAACCTTTACATCATGGCAACGGTACACACACATACACACACGCACAAACACACCCACCCACACACACACACACACACATATATGTATATACAGTTGCCATGATATAAAGGTTTTTATAAAAAAAAATACTTTACTGTAACACACACACACACACACACACACACACACATATGTATATACAGTTGCCATGATATAAAGGTTTTAATAAAAAATACTTTATTGTAACACACACGCACACACACACACACACACATTATATATATATATATATATATGTATATACAGTTGCCATGATATAAAGGTTTTTATATAAACCATTTGTGCACACACACACACACACACACACACACACATACATTTGAGTGCATGGAGCATTAAAGAGCAAGTTTTTTCACTTTTTTGCAGGGGATCAGCGTGCAGCTTGCACATGCTCACTCTTCCTATGGTTCTGGCTAACATGGGGCAGTGTATCCATGGTAATTCAGAAATTAGTATAAATATTTTTTACTTCAGCAGTATACACACCTTAACAAAATTGCTACCACGCTTTATACCGTTAGAAAAGTACATACCATCCAACTACTCATCCTTAAGGTTACGTTATAACACAGACGTAAGGTATCAGTAAATTCCTTGCACTTCAACATGTATAAGGGTAGAATGCTTTATATGAATCAGTCTTGTGAGTCAGTTTTGCCTAATTTATCTGGGACGTTTTATTTGGTATGAAATACAAGTCCATGTCAATACGGTTTCTTTATTGTTTGACTGAGATGTGCTGAATTTTATTTAGATGGTAACAGTGTTGTTGAATCTTCCGAACCGAACCTGATATTAACTTAACTACTAGGGTTCTTTATGGCTTTTTTTGTGGTTTTGCTGGCACTGCTTTCAGTAAACTTTAATCAGTGAAGAAAGTTTAAGGGATATCATTTAAGATAATTATATTGCATTTGTTTGATGGAATGATATGAAAGTAAATGTCTGTGTTTGACTCTGTTTATGTTTGGCTTACTCTTTATGGGTATGATGAGCTGAGGGATGACGGGCAGGATTTTGGTGCCACCGTGTTCCAGCATGTCATGTATGCCCTGCCGGGCGAAGAACTCATAAGGATGAGACGTCTCACACAGACCATCGAAGAACAACGGCAGGTAGTGGTGGTAGTCGAGCTTTTCAATCTCCACCTGTTCAACAACACAATGTTCAGTAAATTCAATTGTATTCCTGGTGCTAAATATTGCTTCAAATGACTAATAATGGTACTACTCTGATCTCACTAAAAAACAAGTCAAAGCTGCATATTTCTAAAATAAGAAATGTTCTTCATGGAATTCAGGCAGATGTCCTCGCAACTAGAGGGAAGAAATTGTATTCCTATCGTCATGGGGACATTAGGACCCCACAAAAATACACAGATGAAATGACAAAAAAAATAAAAATAAAAAATCACCTAAAATCACACACACACACACACACACACACACACACACACACACACACACACACACACACACACACACACACAGGTATGTGTGTGTCCTTTATTATCCTTATTATGCTTTATTAGGGTGGTGGGGAGGCTGGAGCCTATCCCATTGCAGCAAGAAGGTCCTGGGTTCGAGTCCCGGCTTGGCTCGGGCATTTCTCTATGAAGTTTGCATGTTCTACCAATGCTTGTTTGGGTTTCCTTCAGGTACTCCGGTTTCCTCCCACAGTCCAAAGACATGCACATTAGGCTAATTACCTGTTCCAAATTCCCCCTAGGTGTGAGTGTGAATGGTAGCGTGTGTGTTGGTCCAGTGATGGACTGGCAAGCTGTAGTAGAACTGATCCTATTATATCATATTTTTTATTTTATATTATATATTATATTTTTAAAACCAAGGGTCATCAGACTAAATCTTGCTGTTTGCGAACCATGGATTTTGCTGTAAGGTGCAGCGAAGTTAATGTGAGGAAAAATCCAACTAGAACACTCATTCACTCATTTCCCAAACTGCTAAATACTATTAGGGTTGCAGCCAGGCTGGAAAAGCTCGCAAGACCCTGAGCAGCTCACAAGACCATTGCAGGGTCAAAATACACCAACATTCACTCTCACATCCATACCTGGAGACGATTTGAAACAGCCAGTTAGCCTAATGTCCATGTCTTTGGACTGTGGGAGAAAACCAGGGTACCCGAAGGAACCCACACAAGCATGGGGAAAACATACAAACTTCATACAAAATTGCCTGAGCCTGGGACTCAAACCATGGACCTTTTTACTGTTATACAATTGTGCTAACCACTACGCCACCATGCTTCCCCGTACTAGAACAGCCAGAGCTTATTTGGGGGTCACCAAAGTCCCTTTAATTAATGGCAGGTGTGTACTGACTATAATTTAACATGAGTTTGAATGTGATTTGTTAATTCTGAACACAGCCACATCCCATTTATAAGAGGGTGTGTACACTTATGCAACCACATTAATATACTCACTCATTCGCTGAACCGCTTAATCCTACTGGAGTCACAAGGATGCTGGATCCTATCTCAGCCAACACTGGACAAAAAGCAGAACACACCCTGCCCAGCATGCCAGACCATCGCAGGGCAACACACATCCACACATACACCCAATTCACACTCACACCTAGGGTCAAGCTGGAACAGCCAGTTAGTCAAATGTGCATGTCTTTGGATGGTGCGAGGAAAATAGAGTACCCAGAGGAAACCCACACCAGCATGGTGAGAACATTAAAACTCCTCACAGAAACCCCCCAGCCTGGGAATCAAACCCAGGACCTTCTTGCTGTGAGGCGAACATGCTAACCTCAACGTCACTTTTTTATTTTTTCCCCTAATAAATCTTTTTTTCAATTGAATTGTACAGATTATAGGTCATATTAAAGGTAGGAAAAGTTCTGGAATATTTTTTTTGCTTTACAATAACCTGCTATTTGAACAGGGTGCCTGCCTTTTGTATCCACTGAATACATATCTGTAACCTAAATATTTTCTTCATATCCTAATTAACCCTGTCATTCTTGAATGTGTTCCACTATGAAAACATGGCAGTTCTGTGGTTACACCATGCATGGTAGATGAGTGAGTCTCACATTTACGTTCAACTCTACTCAACTCTAAATCAACTCCTCTGAAGATTAAAGAAGGTAACTAACTACTAAAGAAGGGAAGGCAAAATTTTTTTGAGTTTGCTAGCCTATGGTGTTTGATTGAGTGAGACAGAGAGAGAGACAGAGAGAGAGAGAGAGAGAGAGAGAGAGAGAAGGAGAGAGAGACAGACCGAGAGAGAGAGAGAGAGAGAGAGAGAGTGAGAGAAGGAGAGGGGGAGGGAGAGATAGAGAGAGGGGGGGGGAGAAAGAGAGAGAGACAGAGAGAGACGTAGAGAGAGGGAGAGAAAGGGGAGTGAGAGAGAGAGTTAAGCATCATATACTTTTTGTGATAATAAAGAAATCTTATCTCAGTATTATTTAACTTTTGGTTGTCACATGGGTTGAATAAATGTAAAGTGCAACTTACTGGGGCAGTTGTGGCCTGGTGCTAGGGTACTGGATTACTGATCCCAAGGTTGGGGGTTCAAGCCCCACTATCAACAGGTTGTCACTGCTGTCCCCCCAGCTCAGCTAACTGGGTTGTCAAAGGTTGGCCATGTCTCTTTAAAAGAACCATTGCTGACTTTTGTAAAAAGTAGGCTGCATTGCCATCAGTGTGTTTTAGCCCTGCGATGGCCTGGCGAGCTGTCCAGGGTGTGGTCTGCCCTCGCCTAAAGTTGGCTGAGATGGGTGCCAGCCTCAGCATGACCCTAGTTAGGATTAAGCAGTTCAGAAAATGAATAAATTAATAAAACCAGATCTATTTTTAGGTGACCTGGTAAAGTGTAACGGGTTGGTCTGTTCGGACCACCAGAGGTCACCAAAGACTCCTTGATGTTGTTATGTTTCAAGTTTCAAGTTTCAATTTAATTTGTCATATACAGGTAACAATGAAACATCACTACCAGCAATGAAATTCTTGGACTCAGTGCCCCCTCAAAATTGCACAAAGAAATATTGCACATAAATTTAGCATTGAGATAAAAATACAAGAATAAAACTATATAAGTGAAAGGAGTCAATATATATATATATGTATGTAT
>JAOUQZ010044186.1:0-11900 GCA_028564935.1 Neosilurus hyrtlii | reverse complement strand
AGCCGTCAGTGTGTTTCTGCCCTGCGATGGCCTGGTGAGCTGTCCAGGGTGTACTCTGCCCTCGCCCGGAGTCGGCTGAGATGTGACCCTAATTAGGATTAAGCGGTTCAGAAAATAACATGACAATAAATGCATAAATCAAAGAAAGAAATGTATATTTTTTAATTAATATGAGAAATTTTTGCATGCATATCCACTTTGGACAAAAACTAATTGTTTACATTTATGTTTGTATATAATATAATGATATAAATTACCCCAGATTTCTATTTCATTCCCATAAATTTCGATTTCCAACTTGGATTATTTCCAAAATTCTTCAGTTGGAGTTCAAATGTTGACCCCCTTTTAAATTAAATACATTTCAATTTATTATATATAAAATTATTACTGATTAGTAGGTGCAGCCTTTCACTATAAATATGAAATACTGTGTGTGTTCCAAAAGCAGAGTAAAAAGTGACCCCTGGGTTGATGGACATGACGGACATGATTCACAGTGTTTGTTAAAACAACCGCAGAATCTGGCGTACCAGTCAAATTGTTTAAAATAAATAATCCTATGTATGCATTCCATATCTTCCAGACTATAAATTTTTTTATACAACAACTAAAGCAAGAATTACAGTATGTTTTATATGTAAAATTACATATATTACAATATCGCATATGTATAATAGTGATACAGTATTTGGTAACATCCCATGTTGATGTAGCATACAGATCCAGAGGAATTAGGGACCGGGGGGGCGGGATGTTTTGCTGACTACAAATCCAACATGACCACCGCCTTCGGTCAGCAGCGGACATTACTCAGGACAGCCAGGTCCCTCTGCTTTTTGGTTTTGAAGGGCATTACAAAGTTCTGAGGCGAGATGACGCCCTGACCCTGCTCGTCAACAAAACCCATGACAATGTAGTTCAGACCTAGAGAGGGAACCACACAAAATAGTCAATAACTTAATAATAACAGTTTATAAAGTACACACATATATCAGAGCAGCATCAGAAAGCACTGATATTTGGTATAATAATAATAATAATATAAAGATAATAAAATTGATTTCTTCTATATACATAAAAAAGGTTTTGACTTCTGCTCTCAGATCTACTCTCAGAAATTCCACCCTGGCTGCTTCACAGCATTTTTTTTTTCTTTCCCCTCCAAGCAAAACGATGCTGCTTGACTTCTAGATTCTTCTATATACCACATTACCTAAGCTAAATATACTGACATGAAGGCATTTCAGTTTCAGTGCAGTGTTATTACCATTGGCATGGACAAATATACCGCAAACACACGCAGGGCTTCAGATTACATGTGATGATGCGACAAATGGCAAAGTAGCACATTTTTCTCTTCTGATTTTTTCTTTTTTTTTCTAAAGCAGAGACAGAAGAAGAGCGGTAGGGTGCTGTAGTGGTTAGCATGTCCACTTCAGAGCAAGAACAACCTGGGTTTGAGTCCCAGACTCGGTGAGGGTGATTCTGTGTGGACTTTTCTTGTGCTCCACATGCTTACTCTGGTTTTCTCCCACAGTCCAAAGACATGAGCATTAGGCTAATTGGCTGTTCCAAATTTCCCCTAGGTATGTATGAAGTCTTGCTCAGCTCACAAGTTCTGGTGAACTGTTTAGGGTGTACCCTGCCTTCACCCAGTGTTGGCTGAGATAGGCTCCAGCCTCCCCGTGACCCTAATAGAATTAAGCAATTGAGTGAGTGAGACAGATGCATGCATTCTAATGTATTCCTGCACAAATCCCTGCAGATGGGTATTTAAAGGGGAGATATTATGTTTTTTTCCTCCACTTTTTTAACCCATAAATATTGTTATAGTGTTGAATGTCAAAAAAAAAAGTTAGCGCATGTTTAAGTTTTCCCTTTGGCCGTAAACACAAAGTTTTCCTATGTAAAAATAAATAAGTAAATAAATAAATAAATAAACAAGCAAGCAAGCAAGCAAATAAACAAACAAACAAAAAAACAATAAATAAATAAATAAATATTTCCACTTTGTTTATTTGTTTGTTTGTTTGTTTGTTTGTTTGTTTGGGCACACTAGTACATCCCAGCATGCTGGGGTTTCTGATTAGCTGGCCTTCTCCCACTGCCCCTTCCATGCCTGCAAAGGCTCTATAAAGGTGACCAATCAGAGCAGAGAAGGTACAGAGCAGAAAAACCATAAAGGAAGGAGGAAGCCAAACAGGTCACCTAGCACATGCACTCAAAATCAGTGTTTCAGGTGGACGTGCAGGGGAAAGAAGCTTCTTAAAAAACCACGGAGGGTGTTTTTTTGGATTAGGGGTCGTATTTTGGTACTCGACTGGTGTCTGAAATGAAATATAAAGGTCTGAGTATGAGGATAATATCTGCCCTTTAAACAGATGGATGTTAGCGTTATTAATGTGCTGGTACTGAAAGCCAGTGTTTGAACAGTTTTAATTGTTTTAGGTTAAAAGTAAATAAAGCTGTTCTGATTTTTGTGAAAGAAAAACAAGTAGCTGAATAATTATGACTGAAATAATTTTGCTTAGGGAATTAAATCCAAAATCTCTTTATTATTTGACAATTAAATAATTATTTAAATATCAGATACCTCCTTCATGGCTACTGAATGTGGGAAGAATTTTTGGGTCATCTTCTTTTTTTTTTTTTTTTTTAAATCTGTGTTACAGATACTCATCTGGTAGGATTTCTTTAAGGACTTTTAAAATCCTCAGCACAAAATAACGACTGGTTAGAAAGAACTGGAATAAATTCATTTGCTTAAAGGAGCTGAATGGTTGCTAGGAAACTGTCATTAAATCACCAATACGAGTATCTCCTAAAAGATATTATAAGCCCGCGAAGACTAGCAGTGTGTTGGTTGCATGGCGTTGCATCATGTAAACAGACAAACTTTGCTGTCTGGGCTTTTCTCACCATATTTTTCTCTATAATTTAACCTGTTTGGTTGAGTGACGAGCTGCAAGGTTTCTTTTTTTACAGGAACAGGAAGTTCTAGTGCAAGTATTTATAAGTTTTGGAGGATAATGAGGGAACTTGTCATTCAGGAAATTGTTTGTTCCGAGATCTGCTAAATCATAAATATGATAAAAATTATTTTAGTCAAGTGACGAGTAGAAATAAGACAGAAGCATTTACTTGCTAATAAACGTTTGATTTGTCCACAACCAAAGAATCAAATATGTCTCGTAGCGCTTCCACTCACCTCTCCTGACTAACGGGCATTTCTTACACAGGATTGTGACTTTAGTGCTCATGCTCTTCCCTGCCTGCTGAATTGAGAGGTTTCCTTCCTTGTACATGTTGATGATGGAGAAGGTGGCGAGCACGCTCTGTTCCCTCATGGCAGCTGAGACGAGTGTCCCCGTCAGCACTAACACAAGACAACATGAGAATATCAACTCATCCTCCTCAGGATCGTGTTGTACTGTGAGACACTGAGCGGTGTGATTGTAGCAGGGTTATGTAATAAAACGAACAGTACGGAATGCTAGCAGTAATAAATAGGATTCTTTGTCCTCGCTATGTGGGTGGAAAAATAAATACAACAAAATAATTCTCAATAAGTTCTTTAGATTCCTATTTTTAAAATGTTTTTATTTTATTTATACCAAAGTTACTGAAGCAGTAATTTCTTTCGATTGTTCCACTCCTCTTGCACTTCTGCTTGCACAAAGCTTCAGAATACACCAGTGCTGGGTATAAGGGGAAGAAATCATTAGCACCACAGTACAGGAAACAGCAGGGCCATTTCAAAAGTCTGAGCATGCACAGGAAAATTCCGTATTCTTAATTCTGATTGGTCAGAAAGTGCTGATTCAATTTTTATTGTACTTCCATTACTTGAGACTAAATACTAGAGGCCCCTGATGGGGGACTCGCACCAGCTGCCATCTACCCATTATAACTTGACCTACAATTATCTTTTCATAAACTTGTTTCAGCCTTTGGTCCCAAATTCCTACTATGAAAATTTTATGGTAATATGCCAAGCAGGTGTTGAGATATAAACATGCAGGTTCACTAAAATAAAAAATAAAATAAATTTTAAAAGTGAAAACAATACCAGTTATGCTATCGGATGGTAATCATGTGAAAAAAGAAAAGCATCCACATTCAAATTATTGATTTTTCCAACAAACAAACAAATATTAAATAAAAACCAGGAATCCCAGATTAGGTGCCATATATTAGAACCACCTACAGATGGAACTTGTAGCATTTTAACCTGGTTTCACATTGATACTGAAGCGTGTGGGGTCATCATGCTAACATCTACATTTAATTACATTTACAGCGTTTGGCAGGTGCCCTTATCCTGAACAACTTGCATTTTTTATCTCATATATACAACTGAGCAGCTGAGGGTCAAGGGCCTTGCTCAAGGGCCCAACCCAGAACCATATCCTGAGTCACCTTTGCCCCTTGGCAGAGCTCTCTAAAGCAGGGGTTCCCAAGTCCTGCATGTTTTACTGATTTCCCTTCTCTATCACACCCAATGCAAGTCATAAAGCGCTATTAATTAGCTAATTAATTAAACCAGGTGTGCTGGGAACAAGAAAAACACTTAAATGTACAAGGCTCAAGAGAGATGAAAGGAATATTATAAAGTCCAAATGACTAGAGTGTCTCTAAGTAAGGGTTACAACTGTTTTTGTAAACATGCACATGTCTACACCTAAAAAAGAGATTGGAAAACTTGATCTGCGTGGAAGGCGTGCCAGGAAAACTGCATTTGCTATCCAAAAAGAACATGAGAGCAAGATTACAGTTTGCCAGTGAACACAGAGGAAAAGACATAAAAAAATTTTCACATGACTGTGGATTAATAGAAAGATAGATAGATATTTTTGTTTTAAGAAACACATAATAAGAGAGTTGGTTAAGTGTTTTTTTTTTATAAAAAATTTTAAGAATTGTAACTGTTAGAATTTTTTTGTGGAATAAAAGTAATAAAAAACACTGTGAGACGTATTGGTGGAGGCAACACTCACTTTGCTCCACAGCACCACCCTGTGGTGGATCATTGTCCATCAGTTGCACATCCAATTAGTGTTTTATTTCTTAATTACTGTTAAAATAAAGTCAGCATCACTGCCGTAAGCTGAAACGTTTTAACATATTTGAAAATTTGGTGGTTTAAAAAATCTTGTTCAAACATCTTGTAAGAAATCAGTCAACATCTGAGAATTAAACATTCCAGAGAAGAGGAAAAGGAGAAAAGAACAAACCTAAAGGTTCTGCAGTGGTGGAAGGGACTGCAGTGATGGGTATGGGGAAGCCTGCGATGGTAGAGTTCTTTGGTTTGAACGTGTAATGACAGATGAAGCCATCAGCGGTGAGACTCAGATCAGAGACGAACTGGATGAAAACGTGACTGCCTTCAGAGTAGATCGGCCTGAATACGGACATGACAACAAGTGCCTTTAAACATTTCATTAAATAAAGTGGTGGAGATCATGACTCTGTAACAATCAGAATTTCATTAAAAAAATTCATTTTCCAATGTTCCAACCAATCAGCACCTTCCAGCTAATCAGAATCCAACACTGTGATACTACAGACTGGTTAAATTCCAGAATGCCTTAATGAAAGCAGATGACTGTGGAGAAATATGTGAAACTGACCACAGCACTAGAACAGCAGAGATGAAGCTCTTACGCAGGAGGGCTGTCGCCACAGAACTTCCCGATCCGGCTCACCATACTCATTTCCGCTCCGTTGTAAACAGCCATGTGATCGTACCGGCAGTAGTTATCTCTCTCCACGTCAAACTTCTCAAACTTCAGCTCAATTATCTAAGTTGATAGACACACTGTCTTTAAAATCCACTTTTTTACTGTAGTGTTTATAAATGGTTCAGTTTAAGTGGAATAAATCACTTCAAGTAGTAGTGTTATAAGAAAATAATCAAATCACAGCAATGCCACTTCATCACACCACTCCAGGGCTGATTTTTTTCCATGTCTAAAGCTCCACAGTTTAAGTTTTGCCCAAATTGCTGCTTCAAATGAAGAGGATGTGTGTTGGCCCTGCGATGGACTGCCAAGCTGTTCAGGGTGTACCCTGCTTTTACCCAGAGTTGGCTGAGATAGGCTCCAACCTGATTTGGGCTGAGTTTTTTCTTCCACAGCATACCCATAAGTGCTTTATTCCTTCTATATCATTAGCAAGCAGCATATTTTAGTAGGCTTCGATGATATGATGATATAATAAAAGCAATTTCATAATAAATCCTAGCACAACACACTTTTGTTTTTGGACATTTTAAATATTATGAAGCTGTTTAAGGGGGAAAATGTATTTATATGTTTTATTAAAGAAATGGTAAAATAACAAATTTCCTGCAATTTAAGATAATAAATTCTAAATCTTAAAATATTCATTTTATTATAGATCTGTTTCCCTATGTATTGTAAAACATTTTCATGTTTTTAATTTTTTTTTTTAAAGATTTTTTTGGTGAGCTGTTTAGGATCTGCCCCGCCTTCGCCTAGATATAGGCTCCAGCCTTCCTGCAACCCTAGTAGGATTAAGTGTTTTGGCAAATGAGTGAGTGAAGTGAGTTGATATTTATAAGAATTTTTAACACAACATTACAGTGTTTTTGGAGTTTGTGTCAATTTCTCATCATAATACATTATTTTTGTCACATTGCTCACACCTGAGGTGAATTAGTCCTGTGTATGCTAACTCACCTGGTGCTCAGGTGCTACAATATGCCACGAGCAGGTAACACCTGGTGGATAATCTGTATCCGGCCAGTTAGGGGTCATGAAGGTTCCCGAGGGGTTTTCCAAGATTCCACCGCAGTACCGCTCTCCTAGCAAACACACACACACCAGTAACACAGAAACTGGGCATGGCTTCCAGCTCAACCTTTAAAGCCATGGAGAAGTTTTTCAACGCTGTAAAAATATCAAACCGCATAAACGGCATCAAAAGTGACCTAAGGATTCAGTGACACTGTGGTGTAACACACACACACACACACACACACATACATACATATACATACATACTTTTTTTTTTATGGTATGTGAGAAAACATAAAAATACTTTTTCATCCCGACAAGCCTGTTTATTATAAATTCCCTGATGAGTGGGCCACCACGAAACAGGCTTGTCGGGATGAAAAAGTAGTCTTTTTATTTTTCTCACATACCATATATTTCGCTGTACTCCTATTTTCTTGGAGATTTCCAAGTTAAATTAAACTTTTTAACTAAGGTTAAACCAAGGTGGAGTAGTCGGGCATTTCTGTGTAGAGTGCATGTTCTCCCCATGCTTACGTGGGTTTCCTCTGGGTACTTTGGTTTCCTCCCATAGTCCAAAGACATGCACATTAGGCTAATCAGCTGTTCCAACATGCACCGAGGTGCCAGTGTGAACGGTTCGATGTGTTGCCCTGTGATGGTCTGGCAAGCTGTTCAGGGTGTACCCTGCATTATACATATTATACATACGATCATCCTAGACCATTTTGCTCAGATGGCACCATAGAATATGTTCGGGGTTATGTACAGCAATCCAGTCATTATTGTGGAATACGCTCCGGCAGGACTTCGTAAAACAAACGGAAAGGGAGCTATTTTGCAATAATGATTGGCTTGCTGTATATGAGTTTACCTAGCAACTGACAAAAAGAAAAGAAAATTTATTATATATATATATATATAATTTGAGAAATGGTTTAACTGCTTTAAAAAAATGTTTGCTTGCTTCTGCTAATAGCTTTGTCAATATCAATCGTCTGTCAAACAAAATGGACAGTATAATGCCATACCTTCATTCATTCATTTTCCTGTTTTGTCATATTAGGGTCATGGGAGTGTTGGAGAAGGCCAACACACACGCACACAACTACTCACACCTGGGACAATTTGGAAGAGGTAATCCTAATGTGCCTAATGTGCATGTCTTTGGACTATGGAGGGAAACCAGAGTACTCAGAAGAAACGCACTCCAGCACAGGAAGAAAATGGAACGTCCACACTAAGACTCCCTCTCCAAGCGCGGAACTCGATCCCAGGACCTTCTTGCTGTGAGGCAGATGCGCTAACCACTACGCCATTGAGCTGCTGATGCCAAAACTTACGAACATGTAGTTACTTAAAAAAAGTAACTATGCAATTAATTTACATTTTTACTTAACACTGAGTTTGCACTTTTAAACTGACTATAGTTAAATGTAATGTTATGGGCAGTATGAAAACTCAAAAAAAGACCAAAAAAAGTTTCATCACAAATTACTGATATATTCTAAATATATTAACAATTATTATAAAATTGGGAACAAAACTGCAACAAAGCAAATCTGATTATCTTTAAATAAGATGGAGTTCTCCAAAGGGTAGAAAAACAGCTTTACTGATGATTATCAAGCCATTGTAACAAAACTGACCCTCCTCATTGGAAAGGATTTCACTATTTACAGAGCTGTTAATCAGTGACTGCTCCACATTGCCCAAAGGCACAGCTTAGCAACATGCTTTGAACACGTTCCCTGGCTGGAGCTTCATTTGGACTATACAGAATAATCAAGGCTCCTGTTTAAACTGTCTCTGACAAACATTTGTGCAAACAAAATGGCTGCAGTAAAGACTCATACATACAGAATGGTCAGAGCTATATAGCTGACTGACACATCTATGTTAAGCAAGAGTCATTCTGTGATCATTCTGTAGTGAATAAAATGGGTGCAAATGATCTTTCATGTGATTTTGCACCATCAGAGGTAATAATTAGAAATTATTAGTTAATAATAGTTTCTAGGAAACTGTGACTCAAGAAACACATGAGAAAGTCCAAGCATTCTAAAGAACTATATTTTTTCCCTTTGTCAGTTTTCTTACCCATTTGTTAAGGGGTGAACAGCATGTGTACATGGCCTAGCACAGCTGCCAGTGCATACGTATTTCACACCGTACCAAGAAAAACCACCTCATACACATTTATGTTCTATAAAACAAGTTGAGCTTATTTGAACAAAGTATAGATGCTCTGACTATAAACTTGGGGCTTAAACCCTGTGGGTTGAAAGTTTTATTACAGTCTCATTTTACAGTGGTTTGAAGATGACAGCCTGGTTAGAGAGTATACATTTTATAACATGTCTTAAATGAATTGTCTCTGGAAGATGATCAAGAATATTACAAAAAGTTTATGAAAAGTCTTTAAATTTTCAATGTAAGGCATCTATGTTCAGCAGCCAAGAAACCAGTTCTGGGTTTGCCCTGTAAATCAGGGTGATACTAGCCAGTCAGGTATCTCTAGGCTCATGTATGAAAAAGAGGGCAGACAACATTTTCTTTGGAATGGTTTGTGCCAAAACAAAGCCTTTCCCCACTTGTTGTTCTTGTGTGATTGTCAATGTAAACAGGTAGTAAACAGATAGTTGTAAATAGGTAAAAAAAAAATTAAGAGGAAAAACTTAAGTGCCAATCATTTATTACTTTTTGTGCCGTAGTTAATGAACAAAAAAAACATTATAGACTAATGCAACTAACAGTTAATGCAGGACTGGTCTACAGCAGTGAGCTATGCTAGAGATGTATATACTAGACATTTACACAGTGCACATGACAAAAACAAGAACAAGCTCTAACATTTTTATCAGCATTTCATGAGAAAGCAGTCTTACCTGCAGGGCTGCCATTAAGATGTGTCGTATGGGCCATAGTTAGAGCCAGTCACTCTCAACCCCACACAAGTGCTGAATGGGGTCATGCAAATACCATGCATCAAATCCAGCTTATCATGCAACCTGACAACAGGAAATACAACATTAAGGCAAAGAAAGCATCATGCAACACACAATATGTTCACTCCATTAAAGTCAGAAATTTTTTAGCATGTGTGTTAATAATTAGTGCCAGTGTTGCACATGCTCAAGTTTGATGTCAGTGTATACACCTAAAATTAGTTATAGTGTGTTATTATACACACACACAAAGGTTAAGGTTAGTGAAAAGGTTAGCATTTTACATCTTTATTGCAAAAATGTATGCATTTTTTTCTTCCCAGATCAAAAGAACAAGCTTAGAACTATACTGTATGTAATATTACTTGATACATATGCAAAATCTTCGATAAAAAATTGGATTTGTATTAGCATTGCTTTTCTTACTTTTATTACTTCCATTATTGTTATTTTTATCCATTAAGCTCAATCCTTACTCCTGATTCCTGCATCCTAATTTTATGATTTAAGAGTGGTGTTTTATGTTCGTATGGTGTGTTAGCTATTTGGGTGTTTATTAGGAAAGCTACAAACAAATTAACCCATTAATTTGCTACATATCCAGACAGCAAGACAGACAGAGTGATTATACAGTCTTAAGAAAAAGATCTGTCAAATCCAAGAGACATTTTGACAGAAACAAGAAATTACCACTAAAATAGAAAGGAAACCACACATGACTTCCTTCACCATAAAACACTGCTATTTGTTGTTGTTTTTTTCCTCATTTAAAGGCACATTGCTTTATGCACAGAAGATCCACACAGAAGGCCCTTATATATACAAACAGCAGAGATCTTTGCTTTTTGAAGTGCTGGGCAACAAAACAGGCTTTATTTCCAGGATGGCGCCTGAGACCCACTCTAAATAAACCCGGGTAAACTTGTAAAGTAATGTCAAATATAGACTGGGACATACTACCTTCTCGTCTTGACCCAGCTCGACAGCTAGTTTATCTCTGTTGTGAAAATAAACAGGGAAAGAGGCAGACATGAACCCCACCAATCAGGGGCCTCAGTGAAGCTCTTTGACCATCTAACGCGGATCATGTGCCATGTGGTCGTCAATTCAAGTGTTAAAGTCCATGGTGGTAAAGTGTGCAGGATAGAGTGGTCATCGAGTGGTGTTATCACTCACGTTGGGTAGAAGCATGTAGATGTATGCAGATGAGGTGAAGCCTGAACTAACAACATGCCTTATAAATTCCTGAGGGCATAAAAGGATATAGAAGCCTATGGTGCTGTTCGCAGAAGAGTAGTACAATAGGAAATAAGGCAAGATGCTAATCTTTATAACCATCTCCAGAAGCAACACATAAATTTGTATTTCCTAAAGCAAATAGAACACAGTGGAAAATACCAAAGAAGAACCAAGTATTGATTGCAAACCCAGGGATATCCTTATCCTGGCTGATGTGTATATTCTTATCACAATGTGAACAGTGGAGCATTTTCTCTGGAGGTTATTGGGTGGTGACTAGCGATAGACAGGTTTTAAACAGTAAATCAAATAATGCAATTATGCTGAAAAGAAACACTCAAAACCAAAGGTCATCCATTCACTTCCAAGGGAACAATATGGCATAACTACTGTTATATAAGACCACAAAAACAGGGCAGTTTCAGAGCACAAGTTCTCAACAACTCAACCAGTCATCCAAAAACACACACTTACTTCATGCTTCATTTAAGCACCCAACAATAAAACAATAAGGAACAGCATGACCAGACATCTGTGCAATGAACAAAACTCTCTGCTATTTGTAGGGAAAACTGGCCAAATCTCTGCAGGGTCTCGTACTCCATGACTCACAATATTAGGTCATATTCTGGCCAAAAAAGGATAAATGGCTCTTAAATGCTACTTCCTTTCCCAGAAAAACTGACCAGTATGGCACTTATATACTGCAGTACAACATTAACATTACAACAGTTATAGTTCTGCTGCATAAACCTGTAAATATCTGAAAATATTATTAAATATTAATCTGAAAATATTCAAATCAGAAATACAGACACAAATTACCACACTCGAAAGATCTCTGCATGTTCAGCTTCGTTTATGAGGTACAAGGAATTTTTCCCCCATGTTAAAATTTTTGGAAATAAATCACAGAATGATTACAAAAAAAAAAAATATATATATACATATA
>JAOUQZ010044184.1:0-11901 GCA_028564935.1 Neosilurus hyrtlii | reverse complement strand
GTGTGTGTGTGTGTGTGTGTGTGTGTGTGTGTGTGTGTGTGTGTGTGTGTGTGTGTGTGTGTGTGTGCATGTGTGTATGTGTGTGTGTGTGTGTGTGTCAAAAAGTTGGCCCGTTTAAAAAAAAAAGAAAGAAAAACAAAATTTTTTTTTTGAGGTGCTGTAAACCTTTTGTCATTTACAAAAACTTATTTGTGGATTTTCATGAAATTTCCACCAGGAAGACTCCATTTTTTAAATGATCCGCATCAATTTCGGGATCCAGGAAATTTTTATAAAGGATTATTTAACATTACGAGATAAGAGGATTTTTGACATTTTGGTTCATGTGGGGGATTTATGTTTTTTTATGTGTAAATAATTATTACCACAAGATTTTATCTATTACACAACTATACATTACAGTGCTGTTTAGATGGTGTTGATTATTTTCTATAGCAGTATCTCTGCTGTAGCGGTGGTACCACCTACAGTTCAGATCGGATGTGTATATTAATCTCTATGTTCTAGTATGTTAGAAAAACATATTGCTTTCGATATGATGAAGTTTATTTAACCAGTTAATGCCCTGGGTTTCTAACCAGAAGGTCCGAGGTTCAAGCTCCAGTATTGCCAAACTACCCTTGAGCAAGGCCCTTAAAGCTAGCTACTTCACAGCTAACCCTGTGCTCCCATGCCATGGAAAAATCTTGAGAGATGAGGATGTTCCAGTTTATCTGTGATACATATAAGTAATTTCATAAATGAGCTAAATAAGTAATAATAATAATAAGGCTTACAACTGCTGTAACATAAACAATAAGACTTACAGTATGACATGTTCTGTAGTCTTTTTTATTTCTTTACAACCTAAAAAAGTAACTATAAACTAATTAGAAATACATTCCTGTGTGCCATATTTAATTAAAAATGTAACTAGTTGCATAAAAGTCATAAAACTCTCAGGAGATGTTTATATCTTTAGGGTTTACAGTGAATTTAGAGAATATTATAACCTATTCTACCATACGCGTGTTAGTGTGTTCTGTACAGCATGTTTATAATAAGAACTGAATGATTGAGGTTATAATTAGAATGAAGTCTTAACTTTTTTCTTATTAGTTGAGGGAGTGAAAATACAAGGACGTTAGAAGTGCTTATCAAAGACATCAGTTCAGTCGTCTGTCCGTTAATTTCTACCCCTCAGAAATGATTTCAGGCACTTCCTTTGTGTTTGGGTTAATTACTGTTCTTAACCCCAGCCCGGTTTTGGAGTTTTTGAATAGGAATTAAATGATGATAATCGGATTGTTGTTCGTTTTTAAAGCCCTATTTCTTTTCGGAGATGAAAGTTGGTTGGTTGGTTTGCTGGTTTCGAGTCCTGGGCATCCTGGGTGTCTCTGTGTCGACTTTGACTTGCATCTTCTGCCTGTGCTTACGTGGGTTTCATCCAGAAACTCCGGTTTCCTCAAACAGTCCAAAGATATGCACAGTAGGCTAATTAGCTGTTCCTCCAGATTAACCCTAGTTGTGAGTGTAAAGTGGTTGATTGAGGCTCCTCTGACAGAAAACTTACCATAACAACCATAATATCATATGTTTTTTCTCTCTTAAATATCAACTTATTTCTAAAAATTGGCTTATTATTAGCCTTATATATACTCTGGGTTCTCCAGTTTCCTCCAACACTCCAAACTCATGCACATTAGGCTCGTTTATATTTTAAATTGCCTCTAAGTGTGAGTGTGAATTGTTGTGTGTGTATTGGCAATGCAGTGGTCTGGTGAGTCTACCCCAACCACGGCCAGAGTCAGCTGGGCTGGACTGGGCTTGGCTCCATCCTCTCCATGACCCTAATAAAGGATAAAGCAGTTCAGAAAAATGACATGTCATCTGGAATTCCCTAAAGTATATTCCATATATTCCCTCTCCAGTAAAATGTTCCTCAGAGCCTCAACCTCAGACTTCCTCCCACTATTTCATTCTTTTTCTTTAGGTTTCGATCTCTGGTTTATTGTCAAAAGATTGTTACACAACTGTGTGTGTGTGTGTTGTTATATTTTTTTCTTCTTCTATCCTTTCCTTGTATACTTTGATCACCTGTGCCCTTGGGGTATTTTCAGATCCGGTTTTCCTGTTGGACGTCTCTGGGAATTGAGGTCCCTGCTTATTAATATTTTATTCCTTTGGGCCACAAGTATTTTGTCATACCTAGTAGGTTATATTTTAGAGCCAAACATCAAAATGGAGCTTTTTTGGATAAGGCTGTGAAGACAAGACTGGATTAAATATAAACTTTCAAACTACTAAAAGCATGTCAAATCACCAAACTGTCAAAAAAGCCTCTGCAGGGTTCTTGAGTAAGTGTAAGTGCTTTAATCTTCAAACGGTTTAGTGCCATACTTTGTCTGGTTTCCTCAGTTATGATATTTCTGTGTTGGGAATGATGAATAATGATTTGGTCATTATAAGAATGATGGTGTGCTGTTAAAGCAATGTTGGGCGGTGTGATTGACGGCATTCTGAGAATAAAGTGTTGATCCCGGAGAAGGTGGTGTGCTGGAAATATACAGTTAGAGTTCCCTAACTGTTAGGTTAGGGAATACTTAGTATGGTGGTGGGTTGGGAATGTAGGGTAGGGAAGAAAAATGTAGTCATGGTAATAATTTGTGTATTTTGGGGATTTGGTGCTGGTGAGATAATGTAGAAATGTGATGTTTGTGAGAATGGTGAAGTGCTGGGAATGTGGTGCTGGTGAGAAGGTTGGAGTTCTGGGAATGTGTTGTTGAGAATGTTGTAGTGCTAGAAATGAGGTGCTGGTGAGCATGTTGGAGTTTTGGGAATGTGGTGTTGGTGAGCATGTTGGAGTTTTGGGAATGTGGTGTTGGTGAGAAGGTTGGAGTTTTGGGAATGTGTTGTTGAGAATGTTGTAGTGCTAGGAATGAGGTGCTGGTGAGAATGTTGGAGTTTTGGGAATGTGGTGTTGGTGAGAATGTTGGAGTTTTGGGAATGTGGTGTTGGTGAGAAGGTTGGAGTGCTGGGAATGTGGTGCTGGTGAGAATTTTGGAGTGCTGGGAATGTGGTGCTAGTGAGAACGTTGGAGTGCTGGGAATGTGGTGTTGGTGAGAATCTTAGAGTGATGGGAATGTGTTGCTGGTAAGAAGGTTGGGAAGTTTGGAATGTGGTGCTGGTGAGAATGTTGGAGAGTTTGGAATGTGGTGTTGGTGAGAATGTTGGGGTGCTGGGAATTTGGTTTTGGTGAGATTATTGGAGTTCTGGGTATGTGTTTTTGGTGAGAATGTTGGAAAGTTTGGAATGAGGTGCTGGTGAGATTGTTGGAGGGCTGGGAATGTGGTGCTGGTGAGAATGTTGGAGTTCTGGGAATGTGGTGCTGGTGAGAATGTTGGAGTGCTGGGAATGTGGTGTTGGTGAGAATGTTAGAGTTCTGGGAATGTGTTGCTGGTGAGAATGTTGGAGTGCTGGGAATGTGGTGCTGGTGAGAATGTTGGAGTGCTGGGAATGTGGTGTTGGTGAGAATGTTAGAGTTCTTGGAATGTGTTGCTAGTAAGAATGTTGGGAAGTTTGGAATGTGGTGCTGGTGAGAATGTTGGAGAGTTTGGAATGTGGTGTTGGTGAGAATGTTGGGGTGCTGGGAATTTGGTTTTGGTGAGATTATTGGAGTTCTGGGTATGTGTTTTTGGTGAGAATGTTGGAAAGTTTGGAATGTGGTGCTGGTGAGATTGTTGGAGGGCTGGGAATGGTGGTTTGGAGGGAATGTGGTGTTGCATGGTGGAAATGATTGTGCATACGGCAATGCGAATGAGAACGGTGGTGTATTGGGAGTCGAGTGTTGGTGAGGGCTTTTATTTTGGGGAATGTACTGTAATTTGTATTTATTTCTGTGTTTATACAGGATGTGTGTTAATTATCGTTGCCTTGCCAGATGATGACAAATTTTGAAAAGCGTGTGTGAAAAAGCTCATCCATTAACCACAACCTGTTCCTCCTGAAGCCACTAATAGAAATGTCCTGCCCTCAGTGAAACCCCACATCACATCTGCTGTTTTCATGACACTTGTCTTACATAAGCCAATATTTCCGCAGCTTTAATAGCACCATTCAGAAGGCTTCAGATCTTGAACTGAGGCCAGAGAAGTTATTTAAGCTTCTTTTTAAACTTTTAAGCTTTTATTTCTCTTATGTTTTAATGAGATTTAAGACAGTCATTTATGCATAAATGGGCGCTGCTTGGCCTTTGAATCCATCAGCAAAAAAAAAAAAAAATCCCTTTCGGGCAGTTCTTTATTGCTACAAAAAAGGATTTGTCAGACTCGCTGGCCTTGTGGAACCTGATCTTCCATGCTCTATTGCTGTGCTAATAAATAGAAAGCTAGACATTCATGCTTCAAAGAAAGCCTCCTGTATCTGGTTGGATATTTTTGATGTAACAGTGGGCAGCACATTGGCGACGTCCGTCTCACAGCAAGAAGGTCTTGGGTTCGAGGATTAGGTGTTTCTGTGTGGAGTTTGTGTATTCCTGAGGGTACTCCAGTTTCCTCCCACAGTCCAAAGACATGCACTCACTCACTCATTTTCCAGACTGCTTAATCCTACTAGAGAGAGGGAAGACTCAGCCGGCACAGGACGAAGGAGGTGTACACCCTGAACAGTTCCCCAGACCACTACAGCCGGGACACAACAAACACATATACTCACTCACTCACTTACTCATTGACTAATTTGCCGAACCACTGAATCCCTTTAGGGTCACGGTGATGCTGGAGCCTATCTCAGCCAACACTGGGTGAATTCGGGATGCACCCTGAACAGCTCACCAGGCCATTGCAGGGACAAAACAAACAACCATTCACACACACACGCACAAACTCTCACCTAGGGTCGGTTTGAAACAGCCAATTAGCCTAATTTGCATTTTGGCTTTTGGCTGCAGGAGGAAACTGAAGTACCCGGAGGAAACCCATGCAAGTACGGGGAGAGCATGCAAACTCGACACAGAAACACCTGAGCCCAAGAATCGAACCCGGGACTAAGCACTACACCACCGTGCCACCTTAGACATGCACATTAGTTTAATTGGCTGTTCCAAATTGCCCCTATGCGTGACTGTGAGATTGAATGGCTGTGTGTTTTGCTCTGTGATGGCAAGCTGTTCAGGGTGTACCTCGCCATGGATGGGCTGCAGCCTTCCCGCGACCCTAATAGTGGAATTAAGCGGTTTGGCAAATGAGTGAGTGAGGGAGTGTCCAACAGTTTTGGCTCAGTATACCAACAGGGTCATTTTACGAGTCATAGTGATGATCCCTGAGCTGTGGAATGATGCTATTTGGCAACCCATGATGTTACTTAAGAGGAAACATATAAGACTAGAAGCTGCTGAGTCCTAGAGGGTGTTGTGTCCTTTCTCACAAATGTCTTTCGTGGCCAGTATTAATTTGGAAAGGAGTCGTCCAAGATAAAGCGATCAGATTACCTCTCCTTCTCAAATTTCAGAATACAGTTCATTAAACCAGAGCAAAATAACTAATACTCAAACATCATCTCATTATTTTTTGCACATGCATCCTCATTCCTCTGTGACGATTACATAATAGAAAGAGATGCTTTTTTTCCTCTACTCATGTAACAAAATAAGACGGAAGGAAAGTATGCGTAATTGCATCACAGTGTGGAAAAAAATAACCATCTGAGACTGGTGCATCATGGGTATCTAACAAAGCGTGAAACTGTTTTTCACACACAAAGGCAGCAGGAATGCTGCAGCGCAACACGACACGACGCAACAGGAAACACATCAGCGTTTTAGATAAACACATCTCAGTCTGGCTCCTATCACTTTTTTTTTTTTTTTTTGTATAGAAGTGCTGCTGCCTATAAAAGACAATGATGTATTGTTTATTTGCTGCTCATTTTTACGGCTGTGAGTCCCAGATGAAGATAACACCAGATTCCAAAAATATCAATAATAAAAAACACCCACTCTCTCACTGACTCCTTTTCTGAACCGCTAAATCCTACTAGGATTAGGACTCAGCCCTGCGGTGGATTGGCGAGCTGTCAAGGGTGTACCCCGCCTTCACCTATAGTTGGCTGAGATAGGCTCATAATGCTGTCTCAGTAAAGCCCCTATCACATTATGTTGCAAAGCCGGTATACAACAAAATATTAGGTAAATTCCTAGGACAGTTGTGGGTGTGTCATCTCTCAGATGTCGTGTGATGGAAGATATCGTCATAGAGATTTACCCATTTCTTTTTTTTTCATCTCTTAGGTGATTCTTGATGTCAGGACCATTTTCTAGGTCTGATTTTACGCCCTGCGATGTCTTACTGCTGTGTTATGACGGACATACGAATTTCATACACCTTTTGGGGCCATCATGGCTCAAAATCATACAGTTTTTCCTAAATTATTTCCATCAAGTCCTACAGGATCTTAAATCCACAGAACTGTGTTATACATCAACTGAGTAGCACAGGGCTATGATATGGTGGTGATAGTCATAGCTCATAGGTCATAGTTGGGGCGCTGGCCCGTGATCGAGAGGCTGTGGGTTCGAATCCCAGTTAGACCTCCACCATGCTAAGACCTCCAGGCAAGGTCTCAGCCACAAGTGTGCCTCTGTGAACCCAGCATTATAAATGGGTGCCAGTAAAAATACTGGGAAGGTAACCTGTGATAGACTAGTATCCATCAATCCAGGAGAAGTTGAAATCCTCGTCTGCTCATGGTACAGAAAGCTGTATAAGCTCTGGCAGCGTTAAGCCAGTAGGCTTGGGTGTAAAAACCCTGATAGACTTCCCTTAGGTTTTTGTCTTGCAACAATTACAATTACATCACTTTCGTGTGAATATGGTACGATCTGATGTACAAATCTGTCCTATTTTCGCCAAAACATATTTTATATGTGAACACAACAACGCAGCTTTAAAATCCTCATCAGTGCCTTCTGTCATAACTCTCTGCCAGCTAAATTCATATAACAACATAAACAATCATTTGTAAAAGGGGATTTAGCAACTAATATCTATAGACCTATACCTTTATCATTTCCCAGACTGTTATTTCTTAGAGTGAATGCTGCTCCATTGATCGACGCCTCTGTCTGGTACTTAATGTATACTGTATGCTCTTTTATTGTAATTGCTACCCATTTAATGGCGTCTGCTCAAGAAGAGGCCAGGCGCGCACGCTTTTAAACGCAGGTGTAAATGCACGGATGTGAACACTGTATGTGCATACTGCTAAGCCGTATGCGTTATTATCTGCACTATAGGGGTCTGGGAGATGCTGCTGTGTATGATTTAACCTCTTTAGCTTGCTTTTTAAAAAGTAATACATACATCAGTGCTACTACAAGGCAGACACGATATGAAGTCGACTGTAAGCAGATCAGCCGCTAATAAAGCCCGAGGCTTTGAACAGAAACAATGCATTTGTTTTAACCTGGCTGATACCTTCTAATGTGAGAAAGTGGAATGGGCGGAGCTTCTAGAGCATCATCATTCCTTAGTTATATGTTGCTTGGCTTATCTTTTATTAAGAGTATTTTGCATGTCCAGTCTTCATTCTACCCCTTCACCCGAATCCGACTTTTGGAGTCTCGGAGATTTCGGGCATTAAGTTCTCTTGGGGAGGTTTTTAACAATGTAGGTTGCCAGGTCTTTCCTAAACCCTCCTATTTACCCAGGATCATGGCAGTAAGCCTATTGCGCATGTCTTTGGACTGGGGGAGGAAACTAGTGTACTCAGAGGAATCCGACACAAGCACAAGTAACCTCCACACAAGGGCCTTTACTGACAATGAGGCTCGAACCTAGAATTTTCTTGGTATGAGCTGAGAGTGCTAACTACTACGTCACTGTGCCTCCGTTTTGGTATATAACTGAGTGTTAACACATCTCTGAGAAGTCCACTGTTAAAAGGTGGCCAAATTTTTTTTTTTTTTAACAAATTACTTAAGAAATAAATGGCGATACACATCTCTTTTTGTTCTCATACATCGTTTCTTGGCTGTACCACCAGATATGAAAGCGTCTGTTTATCCTTGACCTCAAATGAAACCAATAAAGGTAACATCGCTTAGACTCCCAGTTGTGGTACACTAAGATGAATCAGCGCTCATGATCTGACATAGTTTAAGTAACTGCCTCCATGACAAGATCCTTCGTCTCTAGCTTTATGAACACACAGAGGTTGAATGGTTGAGCCTGACAGCTCACTTGAGCCTTTTTTCTGCCATGTACGACCAGCTGCCACCTCGTGTTAAAGCACTGAGATCTAAACAAGAACCACGAGAGATCGTTTCAACTGGGGGGACATGTCAGGAAGAAGAATAAAGTATATGTTTCATAGCAATTATTAATGTTAAGGCCGTTGAAGGACACGTCAAGATTGTTCTTTGGTATCATAACATTAAAAAAAAGAAAATTTCAACACCTCATGCGTGCCAAGAATTCAAACTTAAAGATCACTGGTTTTAAAGAAACATGATATTAAAAATATTAAGATGATTTCCCATCTGATTATGATTGCAGGAAGGCTGGAGCCTATCTCAGCCAAAACTAGGTGAAGGTGGGGTACACCCTGAACATCCCACCAGACCATCTCATGGTCGACACACACAACTATTGTTGGAACAGGCAATTAGCCTAATGTGCATGCCTTTTGAATGTGGGAGGAAACCAGAGTTCCCAGAGGAAACACACACAAGCAAGGGGAGAACACGTGCACACTCCACACTGAAACGGCCTCGCCAAGCCCGGGACTTAAACCCAGGACCTTCTTGCTGTGAGGCGGCCGTGCTAACCACTACACCTCTGTGCGGGCCCACTTGACACTGGGTTTGGGTCTGACGCTCTGGTGTTTCTGTGTCTAGTTCGCATGTTCTCCCTGTGCTTGTGTGGGTTTCCTCCGGGGACTCCGGTTTCCTCCTACAGACCTTAGACATGCCTGTTAGGCTAGTTGATTGAACTTAGGTGTGAGTGCGAGTGTGAATGGTTGTGCGCGTTGACCTGCGATGGTCTGGTGAGCTGTTCAGGGTGTACCCTGCCTTCACCCAGTGTTGGCTGAGATGGGCGCAGCCTCCCAGTGATCCGGATTAAGGGTAGGATTAAGCGGTTCAGCCAATAATTGATGAGAGTGAGTATTGGCAGATGGAATTGGTGTTGGTTATAATTAAAATAAACTGACTGCTTTTATGTTCACTAATTTGTGAATTGTTAGTAAGTCTCGCAGAATCTGCACTTTGTTTACCGCAGCTAGTAATTGCATACTAATTTGCCGCATAACTTTTATCAGTTTGTAGTTATGTTAAATAGTTGTTCCTATTATCATTTAAATAACTACGACTACGAACAGTTGTTTCATTACGAGACTTTCTTTTATCTCTGTCCTGGAGTTAAAAACAGTAACAGTGTATTAGTGATGTAAGTTTTTAGTTTCTGTTGCTGTATTGTACATAGATCTCTACACTGCGCACTATTCCAACCACTCGAGGTGTTCATTTAAGCTTCATCACTTCTTCCTCAGCCTCTGTGTGGAATGTGGAATGTGCTGTTTTTCTTTCTTTCTTTTTTCTTTTTTTTTTTTTGAGGTTGTGCGTCATCTAGAATCCGAACTGAAAAAGATCCGTCCTCTGCAAGTGCTTCCAATCCTGACCGACTGTGTGACTGTGTCTTTCTTTTTTGTATCATGTGCACCTACTGATGAAACAATCACAGTTAAGAGCGTTACACCATACTGATACATCTAAGCGGCGAAAATTACATTTCATATTGAGGAGTTATTCACTTAAGTCCAGGTGGATATCGATGAATAGTCCCTGAGAATAATTGTTAAATATGAAGTAAAGCGAGGTTTCAAATAAACTAGTAGCTGAGCCTTGTTTTAGTTTATACAATATGATAATAAAAGAAGCACACTAAAGTGAGATGTTTGGGGTTTTATTTGTTTGTTTTACATTTTTAAAGCATGACAACCTTCACAGGTGCTCCGTTATAGCATCTTTTAAAATATTCAAAGTTTGAAAAGGTGTTTTTTTTTAACCAAGGCTATATCGCATCACTTTCTTTCTTTATTTTTTCGGATAGCATTGTTTTTCTCTTAATTTCTAGGATTTCCGAATTTCCTCCCAAACTCCAAAAACATGCACAGTAGGCTAACTGGCTCTTTCAAATCACCCCTAGGTCTGGATGTGAGTATGATTGGTTGTGTGTGTGTGTGTTGCCCTGCGATTGCCTGGCGAGCTGTCCAGGGTGTACCCCGCCCTCGCCCAGAGTTGGCTGAGATGGACGCCAGCCGGCCCACGACCCTAATTAGGATTAAGTGGTTTAGAAAATAAATGAATGAATGAATAAATAAACAGTCACTTGAAGAGCACCCCCTGCTGGGCCTGCTGTAATACCACACTTCATGTCCTGTCAGTGTGAAAATGTGAAAATCAGCATGCTCAACTCTTAAACCAAATTGGATGCTGGCTGAAAATAAATACAAAACTACAAAAACCAAAATGTCAGCACTCTACAGCTTTAATATCACAAACCAGTGGGTCTTCATCCTCATCTTCATCTTCTTCCGCTTGTTCTGGGATCCGATCGCGTGGGCAGCAGCTTAAGCAGTAAGGTCCAGACGTCCCTCTCCCCAGCCACTTCCTCCAGCTCTTCCAGGGGGACGCCAAGGTGTTCCCAGACCAAATGAGAGCGTCTCTTCCCGGTTGGACATGCCCGAGACACCACACCTGGGAGGCGTTCTGGAGGCATTCTTGACAGTGCCTGAGCCACTTCAACTGGCTCTTCTCTACGTGAAGGAACAGTAATTCTACTCTGAACTCCTCCTCCCAGATGACACAACTTCTTACCCTATCTCTAAGGGAGAGCCCTGCCATCCTGCGAAGGAAGCTCATTTCAGCCACTCGTATTTGCTCCTCTTTCTTGTTCTTGTTTCTTCTACTTGTTCTTTCGGTCACTTCCCAAAGCACGAGACCATAGGAGGGTCACACCCACGAATTAATCAGATACCCTGAGGAAAGACAAGAGATAAAATGCACCCGTCTTTTTTGCCATGCATTATTAAAGTTATACTCACTCATTTGCTGCTTTATCCTACTGGGTCACAGGGAGGCTGGTGCCTATATCAGCCAACAATGGGCAAAGGCAGGGTACACCCTGAACACTTGCCAGATTATTGCAGAGGACACATTCAACCATTCACACCCACATTCACACCTAGGGGCAAAATGGAACACCAAATAGGCCAGAATTTGGTGTGAATCAACATTAAAAGTTAATGGAGTGTTACTTGGGTTATACTTAACCCCTCCCAAAATGTATCCGTTCATGACTTTTGGTGTACGGAGTCACAAAACAACAACAACATTCTCCTTAGTGGCCATGACAATTTGACGTTTATATAGCGTGTTAATGGGTAGAAGCTAATTTTGGCATGTTTGACATCTAATTTTTTTTCCTGGCAAAAGCTACAACATTTTTGTTCTCTAAAACAGAATTCGGATGAAAATGTATACTGTGTAGCCCCGCGATGGCCTGGCGAGCTGTCCAGGGTGTACCCTGCCATCGCCCAGAGTCAGCTGAGATGGGCGCCAGCCTCCCCGTGACCCTAATTAGCATTAAGCGGTTCAGAAATTAATGAATGAATGTATACTGTGTAGCTCACATGCTAATTAGGTCAAAGCACTACACAGGATTCTGAGTAAAACCTTCCGACATAAATTTCCAGCATAATTAGCAGACAATGTTTTCATATTTATCCTAAATTATCATTCTAGCATTCCTGTGTGATACACACACCTGTAAACAATATATTAATATTTCATGCTAATTAGAACCAACTAATGACTGATACATCACAAGCATTATAATTCTTTCTTTAACATAAGTTTTCATTCCT
>JAOUQZ010044183.1:0-11901 GCA_028564935.1 Neosilurus hyrtlii | reverse complement strand
CACACACACACACACACACACACACACACACACACACACACACACACACACACACACACACACACACACACACCCAGGTATGATCGTCTAAGATATCCTCCAGATCTATCACGGCACGGGCCTATGGCGGTTTTGTGTTACAAGTGTCTAATGTTAAAACAGAGACAATGGCCTTTAATGTTGGTGAAGGTGTAAATAGCCAGAAGAGTCTTGTCTTCATTAATGGTAACAAGATAAAGAATGTCAGCAGTTTTAAATACCTGGGCTTACACCATCAAGAACTCAGAAGAAGGGTCACAATTCGCTAACACGAGGATCAGTGCAGCATTTCAGAAACAGAATGAGCTAAAACACATCCTCACTGATCATCGGATTCTCTAACCAACGAGAGTGAAGCTCCTGACAGCCTGCGTGAGCTCTCGCCTGCTTTACAGTGTGCAGGCGTGGGTGCTGGACGTACTATAAAAAGTACTATGGCAAGTAGTATGGTGCAGGAGAATAAGGAAAGAGCCGCTGACAAGGATTAACAGTAAAATTTAATGCATATGAGGAGGTAGATTGGAGCGTTAAGTTTTCAAGTGCGGATCTGCAGCAAAAAAAAATAAAAATAAGAATTCAAGACATTACCTATAAGACCGTTCTGCTTTAAACAGCAGGAAAAAAAATTCCTGGGGTACATTTGCTGAATGGATAACAGTGAGCTTCAGAAACCACTTCTGTCTGAATCATGATAAAAAGAGATGGACTAAGTACGAGCGATTACTGGAACTGGACGCCCAGCAAATTACAATGATGAGTAAAACAGATTTTGAGCAGCTGCTGGGTAATTTCCTGACAGACGCGCCCTGAGGAATATCGCTCCATAATAGGGGAGAGTGCTGATGATGATGATGACAAGGGTTTTTGGTAAAACCACCCCAGCTCAGGGGATTAGTATCTATTATTCATCTGTTTTACATCTTGATTTGGTTTTATGTGCTTGTCAGTAAAATCCAGTGTCTGTTTACAATAACATCACCATGTGATCGGAGGAACGTTCTCGCACACACATGAAAACTAGGCTGAGCAACACTGATTCGTAGAACGTGGAAAAGTCTGAGATCAAGTGTTAACAAATGGAAGAAGGAGTACAATTCAAAGAGATTAAACCAGATTAAATATGAAAAAATTAGATCCAACATGTCTGATGTTACTTAAAACTTACCAAATTTTCACTGCTTTCTGTGTTGATAGTCGCCACCTTGTTTTGATGATAGTTCTGCGTTCTTACCTCCAGATGGCGTGCGCCCTATGTTTACGCTCTCCAGATCATCATGCCTTGTGCAGGGGTTGATGACACTTGCATAGAGGAGTAAACAAATGGTTTCAGAAAGATACTGTGTCTGATTCAAGTTTATTTCTAAGAGATAACACTGTATTTCATCTTTATTTAATATACCTGGGAATAGAATGAACATCCTTAATACACTAAAATAGATAGACTGAAAGGAATAGTGTGAAATAGCAGCTTCCCAGCTGGTCACTACAAAGCCTCTAGCTGTTTTCGACTCATACAGCTGGGTAAATCATTAAACAAATGTACACTCACTTCACCCATAACAAATTCACAGGCTCCATACCATGCCACTCAGTCATTTTCCAAACCATTTAATCCAACTACTAGGGTAGGGGGAGGCTGGAGCCTACCTCAGCCGACACTAGACGAAAGCAGAGAACACCCTGAAAAGCTCGCCAGACCACGGCAGGGCAATACACAACCATTCAAAACCATACTCACATCTAGGGACAAATTGGAACTTTCATGTGCATGTTTTTGGACTGTTGGAGGAAACCAGAGTACCGAGAGGAAACCCACATAAGCACGCAATCTTCACACAGAAACGCCCTGAGCCCGGGACTCAAACCCAGGACCTTCTTGATGTGACGTGCTAACCATTCTACCACTGTGCTGCCCCACCCCACACCATGCCAGAGTTTCTTAAATGTCTCATCTCATCTCATCTCAACTCATTCTATTTGCTAAACTGCCTAACCTGGTGCCTATCTCAGCAAACATTAAGTGAACACGAGGTACACCCTGAACAGCTCACCAGAGCATTGCAGGGCAACACACACACAACCATTCACACTCACACCTAGGGTCAATTTGGAACAGTCATTTAGCCTAATGTGCATGTCTTTGGACGATGGGAGGAAACTGGAGTACCTGGAGGAAACCGACGCAAACACAGGGAGAACACTCCACACAGAAATGCCCAAGCCCTGAATAGAACCCAATACCTTCTTGCTAACCACTACACCACTGTGCCACCCAATTCTTAAATGTAAAGTTTTGATTAAAGAGGTCCTACCCAAATTAATAGTGCACCCGAGCATGTACTTAAAGCTTCTTTAGCTAATAATACTAACACAGACATAAGGGTTAATGAATCTGATTCTGCTTTGGGACATTTCAGCCAATTCTGATGATAATCGGCTAACCTGTAATTAACTTGTCAAAGCATAAAGCACTGGAAGTCATGAAATGAAATGGTTTTGATGCTCATTAAAGTGTACCTTAAAGGTGATTGCATTTTGAAATTGCCTGTTAAGGGCAATCAACCTAATCAGCTTCTGTGAAGGAGCTATTTATGCATCCATGCCCACACAGATGCATTCAAGCAAGGAATGGATCCAACAATTAAGCAAGTATGAACCAAATATCGGAAAGATGCTGGTAGCATCCGTGACTATGACAAAACAACATCAAGCAAGTATGTGGGTGCAAACAAAGCTAGGTGGAATCGGTTATTATAGTTTACTCTGATTTATTCTTCTTCCTTTATTCTCTTGTTCGCAAGCACTTAGGAAAAAAAAGCAATCCTCTACAAGGAGCCAAGAAAAAAAGCACAAAACAAGCAATTACTGACAGCGCAATTAGTGCTTGCTTGCTGGCATATTCAAGATGCATTACAACATCTCTCTGTAGGTGGCATACACATGGGAATTTCTTCCTACAAATATATCATCATGTGCACCGTTTTGAATGTTTCACTGACGAATATATTAGGTGATTATTTTTAGCTATACATTTGTTGTTGTTGATAATAAGCAGATAGTTACATCAGGTGACTGTGTCCTACATCTGTATCTTACATATCTGTATCTGTTACATCAGGTGAGCTGGATCATAAGTCAAAAGTAGTTTGTCTAAAATTAGCATAAACTGAGTTCGACCCATCCATCCTATTTCCTCTCTCCACCATATTTACTTGACTCTGATGGGTCATGAAGTCATCTTCAGCCTGTGCAGTCTTACAGTGGGGTGTCATGCACGCTATACAAACATGGACAGCATTGTTACTTCATTAGTAACATTGGAATTGAAATAAGAATGGCTAGCAGTCACCAAACTAAAACTAAATTATGTGACTTTGAGAATCGTTGTGTCGCAACAGTGATGCATAAGGACGATAGCAGGCAGGTGGAGAATTTGTGGTTTTATTAATTAAATCATTGTGATTATCCAAATCACAATCTTCAGACACTACACAAAACAAGCAGTGGTCGCACGATCAGGCAGATAGTTCATCAAAGGTCATCCAAACACAGAAAAAAGCAATGCCATAGGCAGATCCAGAATCAGAAAAGAGGTCGAAGCAGATCGTACTCAGAACAGCAAATAACAAGTGCATAGCATATTATGCAGATAAATTGATTAAAACCTGATGGCGAAAAGGTATCTGTGTGGTCATGTGATTTTTTGTCAGAAATGACAAGACCATGATCATTGCAGCGATCTCTGGGAAGAGTTGGCTAGCCTGCTTTTTCAGTGTACATTAGACAGGAGCTCTTGTAGAATAAGAGGTAATCAGATATGTTGTTGTATCAAAATTCCATTTATAAAAAAAAGATCTTGTGTTATACAACATGGTTTAATACACTGAAGAGGGGAGGGGGACAAGGGGCACCAGAAAAAAGAAGTCTAAAAGAAGTGAACGGTATGGGAAGTAGAACAAACGGATTCCAACACTTTAGTAGAATGTGAGATTTAATTGCCAAGACAGGATGTGGTCTACACAGCTACTGGAACCAGCAGTATGGTGGCATGGTAGTTAGAACATTTGCCTCAGAGTAAGAAGGACATGGGTTCAAGTCGTGGACTCTGCGTGCTCTTGAACGCCTGCACCTTGCATTGATTCTTACATTGCCTCCTTAATTTTTACTTTGTGACCATTCCCTTGAGTAAAACAATGAGTATAAACAAATTTTGGCAAGAAACATTTGGCGATGTCAGGAATATGAGAGAGAGTTGCTGGGCAAAAAGTAAATGGCAGGGTAGAGCTTAGCGCTGTCGGGGGAAGGCCCATTGTGCAGGGGGTTATGTGAACTCTGCAATAGATTTCAATGCCTGGTTATGGTGCCAGGGATGTCAGTCCTGGCTGAGCGTTTTTGGGCAGAAGCTCAATATGTGCTCCAATATCCCTCTGAACACAAAGCACAGTTTGTTATTTCTACCTGGCCCCAGATTGAGAGGTTCAGTGAGCTAGGTGAAATGTCATACAACTCTAATAAGAAAGGTGATCCAGTGCAGCTTTGCCTTCCAGAAATCTGTCCTAGTGACATTCTGGTTCATGGCTAGCTCCCATCATGTCCAGCTTTCCTGCTGAGTTATACCAGCAGCTCTGCTACACATCTCGTCCTCTGGAACGTACTTATCAATTACTTTTCAGTGTAATGATTTAAATAATAACAATATTACTTCAACAAGCAAAAAATATCGATCTTTAATTTTTTTCTTCATACTGTTTTTCTTCCTCATTCTCCTTTTTTGCCCATCTGTAGAGCTGATCTTTCCCAGCAGTTTTTTGTTGTTTAACAAATAATCATGAAAGTCTTTGCAAGAAGTGTCTTTGAGGTTGTATTTCACTAATACAATCTGTAAGAAGGTCCCCTTTCCCTGCTACTTGTCTGTGTCCTCTGTCACAAGTCTAGGAGCGCTCCAGAGCAAGACCCAATGAACCACACCGATCAGATCAAGCCTGGTTTACTGATGCATTGCTCAAAGCAAGAATTTCACACTGGCTTTTCATACAGTGTGCCTACGTGCAGAATGAAGACTACGTGAGTTACAAAACAGGAACTATGTCTGGGCCTTGCGACCACTTCATATGTCAATTCGTGGAAACAGTGCAGAACAAAAATACATTGTGTTACAAGAAAACGACCACCGCATGTTCACCTAAGTCATACAGAGATAGAGGAAAAATACAGCATGAAGACTTAAGCAGAGTCTCAGGTGGAACATTCAGTTCTTAACCATAAAAGGACAAAACTATATTGCACTTAGACATAAGGCATGCATGCAGTTTAAACTAAATCAGACTTAGTGTCTCTTACAATTCTTACACAATCCCTTTCAGTGACTCAACAGAGAGCCGGTTCCTCTCTTTTGTCCACTGGCTCTGCATCAGTGAGACAACCCTCACAACATTTGCATTGTGAGAGGGAAGTGCAAAGACAAACATTGCAGTCTTCAGTAGTTCTGAGTACCATGCAGTGCTTTTGACCTCCTCAAAGTATTTGGTCCACTTCTGGTGCACCTGCAGGCCAATGAACTCCTCATCACTGTTGCACTTTTCTGTGAATTTCTTCAGGTTGGTGATCTGGTCAAGACACTTGACATCATCAATTGGCACCCCATTCTCTCTTAGGTCCTCGATGCAGGCCTCAACATCATTCCAATCTGGAGGCTCACTCATTTCCATCCACATAAATGTTGAGAACTCTTCCATGGGAGTCATCCACTTCTCCAGATACTCCAGACATGCACTGTACAGGCCTTGCACATCAGTGCAGAACTTGTCACTGCCCTCACCAAGTCCATCTCTGCGATTTTCATCAAGTAGTCCCTTAACTTTAAGGGACATGAGATTGTTGCTCTTACATTCAAGAAGAATGTTGTGGATGCTGTTCATTATATTCTTCACCTCCACGATGGAGCTGTTCTCCTTTTCAATTTGTTGAATGTGGGTGTGGAACACAGACGTGACTGAGTGCATGTGCCACAGGTAGATCTCACTGAAGTCGTTTTCAAAAAACTTCTTGATTACTATGGGTGGCTTTTGCTGAGACAGAAAGAATGCCTGTAAAGCTGGAAACAATTATAGCATCCTCTCAATGCCTGGGAACAATGACAACCACCTTGTCTTGCTTTGAGAAAGCATCCTCCTGTAACCAGTGTCAACTAAATCACAGTACTCCTTCAGGTTCTTAGTGCACACAGTGTAAATGTGGATTTTAAACAAGATATCTCAAAGTCAACATCTCTTGGGTCTGCCCCATGATGAACACAATTATTCAATATGTGTGCTGGGCAACCCACACCAATCAGAGTCTTGCTCTGCAGCAACCTCTTCAAATTTGCAAACACATTGTTCCCCCTTCACAACGTTGCATTCCACCAAAATTTTCAATTTAATGGCCCAATGAAAAACAATGAAAACCAGGACATCTTCATCATTCATCATTAATTCATTCATCTTTTTCCACTTCTTTTGAGGTCAGATCGAGGGGTCAACAGCCTAAGCAGTGAGGTCCAGACGTCCCTCTCCCCAGCCACTTCCTCCAGGTCTTCTGGGAAGACGCCAAGGCGTTCACAAACCAGCCAAGAGATGTAGTCCCTCCAGCATGTTCTAGGTCGACCCCAGGGTCTTTTCCCGGTTGGACATGCCTGAAACACCACACCGGGGAGGTGTTCGGGAGGCATCCTAATCAGATGCCCGAGCCACCTCAACTGGCTCCTCTCAACACGAAGAAGCAGCGGTTCTACTCCGAGCTCCTCCCGGATGACAGAACTTCTCACCCTATCTATAAGGGAGAAACCTGCCACCCTGCGAAGGAAACTCATTTCAGCCGCTTGTATTCGCGATCTCGTTCTTTCAGTCACTACCCAAAGCTCGTGACCCAAAGATCCGCCTGTCAATCTCCCGCTCCATCCTTCCCTCACTCGTGAACAAGACTCTTTACCACTTTCTAAAAAAAAACCAGGATGGTCAGGACAGGACGGGAAAACAGGACATGTCCTGGGAAATCAGGATGTTTGGTCACCCTATAGCATTGGGAACGTCGTTGTTTCTCCACTCCCTTCCAGTCTTCACGTCCACTCCCTTCCTGGACCAACTTCAGGTCACTATAGGTTCTGTCTAATTTTCTCTTAATTCTTTTCAATTCTTCTTAATTTCCTTTCATCTCAGTCTGGGTGCTAGCGTCTCTGGAGGTACGAAGTGGTGTTATGGGATGGACAGTTCATCCTTTCTCAGAGCTAGCTCGCTAGCATGCTAACTTCAGTAGTTATTGCTAAACATAAAAACTAAATAAATGAAACACATAAAAACTGTACATTCTTCACATTCTGTTAACAAATGTAATTGGATTTTTTTTATATCAAATTCTTACACATTACCCCTTTAAGTTTTAATTCATAACTTAAGGCTGAAATTAAACTTGTGATTTGGTGATTGAGCTTATATCCTGCTGGTGCAAACATGGTGTTATAAAGTGTTAAAAAATTAAGAATTTTGTATTTTTCATACTTCTCCCAATATTCGCACACACACACACACACACACACACACACACACACACACACACACACACACACACACACACACACACACACTGTGTCATATCTTCAGGTTCTGTGTTCTCTATCCATCGCAGGTCCATACCCAGGGGTAGTTCCAGGGATTAAAAGTAAAAGTAATATTTTATCCTTTAATTTGTATAAAAATATACCAGTAAGGCTGATTGGCAGTCCTATAAAAGATGAGTAATGGTGTACTATTTGTTGTATATATGTTGCACTCTCCATAATAAATCAGACACCTGATATGTGGTAAGTGTGGTTTGATTTAATAATAGCACTTGGGCTGTTCATCTCAGTATGATTAAGGTGAACGGCTCAAGGCCCAAGGCGTGTATCAGGATATTTATTTCTGATGGAATTCAAGATAACTGGATCTATTTGCCGACAGCTTCCAAACAAAACCTTGTCCACACATATTTTACTAAAAACCGTAATTCATTAGAATTCAAATAAATCCTCAGAATCTATGCTATTTCTTTTCAATAAATCTCATATTTAAAATATTACCAAATCCTGGGGACAGGGCTGCTATCTAGCTTAGGAGTAAAACTGGTTGTGTTTTTAAGAGCTACAGTGGACGTTATTCTAAAAAGGAAAAGGGAGCAGGGTGACATTGTTCTTGTACATCGACTGCTTTGTGCCTGGAGTACAACTGATCTGATTACACTCTCTGTTCATGCCTCTTACATTTATCCCTAATACTGCACTGTATTCCTCTTGATACTCTATTTAATTTAATGGAGATTCAGGATTATGTCCTCACACCCCGGCCTGTGTCTAATTAATTTTCTGACATGCATTTCACAGATATGGACACCGGAGTTAATCCAGCTACGCATTATTAATGCCTTTTTTTTCACTTTTTAAACAGAGGGCAGCACGGTGGTGTAGTGAGCAGCACATCTGGCTCACAGCAAAATGGTTTTGGGTTCGGGTCCCAGGCTTGGTGAGAGCGTTTCTGTGTGGAGTTTGAGTACTCCTCGTGCTTGGGTTTCCTTTCGGTTTCTTCTCAGTCCAAAGACATGCACATAAGGCTAACTGGCTGTTCCAGACTGCCGCTAGGTCTAAATGGTTGTGTGTGCTGCCCTGTGATGAACTGGCGAGCTGTTATTGGTGTACCCAGCTTACGTCTAAAGTCGGCCAAGATAGGCTCTGGGCCTCCTTGTGACCCTAGTAAGAATGATTGGTTCAGCAAATAAATCAATGAAGGCTTGATTTAAACATAATTAACTTTGAAGCTATTGTGAATTGCTAAGAAACACTTTCATGATGCTAGACAACTAGACAACTTATTTACTCATGTACAGTTATAGGAATTACTAGGCAAACATTTCTTCGTACAATGAACAACTTACATATTTTGCTATTACTTATTAATGGAGTTAATATTAAAACTCTGAATGAATTGGGACAATTCATATAAAGAGGAAGACAAAATTAAAGACTTCTTCTGCATGATCCGGGGTCGGGTCGCAGGGGCAGCAGCCTATGCAGTGAGGTCCAGACGTCCTTTTGCCCAGCCACTTTTTCCAGCACTTCCGAGGGGACACCAGGGCGTTCCCAGACCAGCCAAGAGACACAGACCATCCAGCGTGTTCTGGGTCAACCCCGGGGTCTCTTCCAGGTGGGACATGCCCGAAATACCACTCCAGGGAGGTGTTTACAGGTGTATAAAATACTATACAACTGAAAATACTCTGCCCTGCCAAAAAAAGGGGGCATCCTGAACTAAAATGAGCAAACAATGAAAATTTGATCACAAAATTAAAGTAGTGATTTCCCTCAAACAAAGGTTTATAATCGGGCCACGATGTCTTGAGGGAACTTTGTGGAATCGTGATGATCGTGGCAAATATTTTGCCACAATTATTACGATGTATCACGATTTGATACCAGTTGTGATAGAAGGTGGGAATGGCAGTAGAGCATAGTAGAGATTAACAGACCTTAACAGAGCATAACAGACCTTGACGTGCCATCGTAGGGGATCTTGATGAATTTGGAAACACAATTTCTTCAGGTTTCATCCCTTGAATGTATCCTGCCTGCTTTTTGTACCCCAATCCTGCTCCAAGCGTGCTCATAAATCCTGCTTGTTTAAATTGTGGACATTGTGGACATCATGGCCCGGTCTGTCTCTTTGATCTGCTCTCTCCCGTGTGTGTGTTTGATTACAGGCTCCGCCCTGATTGGCTCACCTGTTGCTCATTCCCACCGGAGGATAAAAGGAGGCTGCTTACTGTGTCCCGGTTGCCAGATCGTCTTGGCCTGTCATAGTATCTACGTCGCGTATCCACGGAGAGAACTCGTGTTGTTCACAGTGAGGAGACATATCTCAGCATACGCATCGCAATCCAGCCGAGATATATTCATAGTGTTCATGTTCCACGTTATCTGTGTTCCTAATAAAGGATCCTTGTTTGCACTTGAGCCTGATCATCTCGTCTCTGTCCTGCATTTGGGTCTATCAGTTCATAGTATCGCTCTAACACAGGTCTACTGATTTCATGAGTACCTTCTCATTACTAAAAAAAAATTGGTAGACGTTCCTATCCGTATCCATAATAAAAAAGATATTGCTATAATTCAAAAGGGTTGAATTATTGGTCTGCATCAAGTAAATAAAACAACAAAAGAGATTGCTGAACAGATCTGATGGTGGGCTAAGAACTCTCCATTGTATTAATAAAATCTGGAGGAATGTTACTGAACCATCAACTTCATGCAAGCAATGTGGCTGGAAACAAATTGTGACTGACTGTGATCAGAGATCATGTAAACTCTACGCCTGGTGAATCTTAACAAAAATTAGAGTAGAATTCATGGCTAGGTATTATATAGAAATTTAAGAGAATTACCATGCGCAGTGCAATGAGAATTTGCAGGATTGGAACTAAACAGCTGTGTGGCCATAAGAAAACCACTTGTTCAAAAAGATTATTGGAATTAAAAGCTTCGATTTGCTAGGGAGCATAAAGACCACACTTTGAAACGATGGGAAAAGGTCACATGATCTGAAGAATCCACCCTCTTCCAGAGTGATGGGCGTGTCAGGATAACATGTGAAGCACATGAAGTGATGAACCCATCATGTATAGTGGCCACTGTAAAAGCCTCTGGTGTCTGTGTACTGATCCGGGGTTGTTTCAGTTGGTCAGGTCAAGGCTCAGCAACATTAATATGGCAATAAAATGAAGTCAGTTGATAAGCTGAATGTACTGAATGACGAGCTTATCACATCAATGGAGGTTTTCCCCCTGATATAAAATTTCACCACAAATAATTTTTAAAAAATGGTTCAGGGAGCATGAGGAATCATTTTCTTATCATCATGTCTTAGCATCATGTCTTAGCGCTACACAGTCCTGACCTTTACCATACTAAAAGTGTTTAGAATGGACTGGAGAAGACTTTACGGAGGGGCCACTGTGAATGCACGCTGTAATCAAAAGGCAGCCCAACAAAATATAAGGGCACAGCTCTTTTTTTAGCAGGGCGGTGTACATCTAGAGACAAGAACAGGTATTAAACTGTTTACAGTCAGTATAAAATGTGATGTGATGCATTCGTTGGAGGAGAAAATTGGTTGTTTGCCAAGTGGCGTACAAAGCAGCAGGTGCAGACGGCTGACTGCTCAAACATAATCAAGATCAAACATAATCAAGACACCGGGACTCTGATGACATTTGTGTAAACAAACAAATTTACTTTCAGGAAGCATAAATTATTGCAAATAATAATTAATTGTCTTTTATTTTCACTTTTGAATGAACCTTTTAAGTACCCAGTAATAATTTCCCAGTAAGAACTATGGCACAAAAACCTCCCATATTTTAAATGTAAACACTATGTAGTGTTAATGTAGTAGGCAAGTTGCAATGATGTCGCCATGTTGCTAATATGGGCTACCAAATGTAAAAATTCGACTAAAAAGGTTTAGGGTGCACAATATATTTAGATATATATTTTAAAGACTATATATATATATATATATATATATATATATATTCCTCATATTCAGCATGTTTTTTCCCTCATGTTCAAGATGGAATCACATCTAAAACAGCATCCTATACATAACTGTTAAGAAAATGTTTGCATGTCCAACCTAAATGTTAGATCTAAGTCTAAATGTTAAATATAAATTAAAATTTTAAATATTAAAGTTAAATATTAATATATATGGGCGGCACGGTGTTAGTGGTTAGCACGTCCGCCTCACAGCAAGAAGGTCCTGGGTTCGATTCCCAGCTCGGGCGTTTCTGTGTGGAGTT
>JAOUQZ010044182.1:0-11902 GCA_028564935.1 Neosilurus hyrtlii | reverse complement strand
GTGCCACGTCATCACTCACACACTCAGAATCCACAAAGTGATGAACCCAGTGGCACTTCATCAGTCACACACTCAGATTCCACAAAGCGATGTGCCCAGTGCCATTTCATTACTCACACTCAGATACTATAAAGTGATGTACCCAGTGCCACTTCATTACTAACAGACTCAGATTCCACATAGTGATGAACCCAGTGCCAAGTCATCACTCACACAGTCAAAATCTATAAAGTGAGGTACCCAGTGCCACTTTATGACTCACACACTTTGATTCCACAAAGTGATGTACCCTGTGCCATTTCAGCACTCACACACTCAGATTCCACAAAGTGATGTACACAGTGCTACATCATCACTCACACACTCAGATTTCTCAACGTGACTGCACTTCCTGACTTCCTCACTCAGATTCCATGAAGTGATGTACACAGTGCCACTTCATCACTCACCCACTCAGATTCCACAAAGCGTTATTACCCAGTGCCAGTTCGTTACTCATACACTCAGATGCTACAAGGTGATGTACACAGTGCCTTATGATGTACACTTCATCCTTAACAGACTCAGATTCCACAAAGCGATGTACCCTGTGCAACTTCATGGATGACACACTCAGATTCCACAAATTGATGTACCCAGTGCCACTTCATCACTCACACATGCAGATTCCACCAAGTGATGTACCCATTGCCACTTCATCACTCACACTGTCAGATTCTTCAAAGTGATGTACCCAGTGCCATTTCATCACTCAGACTCTCAGATTCCACAAAGTGATGTTCCCAGTGAAATTTCATCACTCACACACTCCGAATCCATAAAGTGATGAAGCCAGTGCCACTTTATCACAAAGACACTCAGATTCCACAAAGTAATGTTCACAGTGCCACTTCATCACTCACACACTCAGATTCCACAAAGTGATGCTCACAGTGCCACTTCATCACTCACTCAGATTCAACAAAGTAATGTACCCAGTGCCAGTTCAGCACTCACACTCTCAGATTCCACAAAGTGATGAACCAAGTGCCACTTTATCACAAAGACACTCAGATTCCACAAAGTGATGTATCAAGTGCCACTTGATCACTCACACACTTAGATTCTTCAAAGTGATGTACCCAGTGCCACATCATCCCTCACACACTCAGACTCCTAGAAAGCGATGTACCCAAGGCCACCTTATCACTCACTCACACAAATTCCACAAATTGATGAACCCAGTGCCACGACACCACAAAGACACTCATATTCCACAAATAGATGTTCCCAGTGCCAATTCATTACTCACACACAGATTCCACACAGTGATGTACACAGTGCCACTTCATCACTCACTCAGATTCTACAAAGTGATGTACCCAGTGCCACGTCATCACTCATACACTCAGATTCCACAAAGTGATGAACCCAATGCTAGTTCATCACTCACGCACTCAGAATCCACAAAGTGATGTACCCGGGGCCACTTCATCACTCAGACTCTCAGATTCCACAAAGTGATGTACCCAGTGCCACTTCATCACTCACACGCTCAGATTCTATAGTGATGTTCACAGTGCCACTTCATCACTCACACGCTCAGATTCTATAGTGATGTTCACAGTGCCAGTTCATCACTCACACGTTCAGATTCTATAAAGTGATTAACCAGTGACACTTCATCACTCACAAACTCAGATTCCACAGTGATGTATACAGTGCCACTTCACCACTCACTCAGATTCTACAAAGCGATGTGCCCAGTGCCATTTCATTACTCACACACTCAGATTCCACAAATTGATGAACCCAGTTCCATGATATTACTCACACACTCAGATTGCACAAAGTGATGGACCCAATGCCAGTTCATCACTCACACACTCAGCTTCTATAAATAATTAATAATAATAATAATAATAATAATAATAATAATTTTATTTAAAGGCGCCTTTCTTCTCATTCAAGGTCACCGTACAGATAAGAACAACAAAAGCACAAAATATTCAAAATAGATAAAAATGCAAGGGAAAAATTTAAAGTGGTGGAAAGATGTGGTGTTTTTTTGGTCAGGTGGTAATGAATTCCTGAGCCGGGGAGCAGAGTGGCTGAAAGCTCTGCGCCCCATGGTAGTGAGATGGGCAGAGGGGACAGACAGTTGAATAGAAGAGCAAGATCTGAGGAAGCAAGAGGGAGTGAGAAGATGAAGAAGTTCAGATACATATGGAGGGGCAAGGTTATGAATGGCTTAAAAGGTTAACAGGAGGATTTTAAAATGGATGCGGAACTTAACCGGGAGACAGGGAAGCTGCTGAAGAACAGGAGTGATGTGGTGGATGGAGGGGGTTTTGGTAATAATACGGGCAGCTGAATTCTGAAGCAGCTGAAGCTTATGGAGAGATTTATGAGGGGGACCAAAGAGAAGTGAATTGCAATAATCCAAACAAGAGGTGACAAGGCTCTGGACAAGGATGGCAGTGGTGTGGGGAGTAAGAGAAGGGTGGAGAGGCTTAATGTTGTGTAGATGAAAGTATGCAGACCAGGTGATGCTATTGATATGAGACTGAAAAGATAGAGTGCTATCGAGGATGACACCCAGACTCTTGACCTGAGAGGAGGGGTAGATGAGTTGTCAATTGTGAGAGAAAAACTATCAGCTTTGGATAGTATGGATTTAGTACCAATGAGGAGAACCTCGGTTTTGTCACTGTTTAATTTAAGAAAGTTGAGTGAAAACCAGGTTTTAACTTTTGTGATGCAGTCCAAAAAAAAAGGGTGGGGGGGTGGAAAAATGGAGATAGGCTTACTAGTTAGGTAGAGCTGGGTGTCATCCGCGTAGCAATGGAAACGAATTTTGTATTTACGGAATTTATTGCCAAGGGGAAGGAGACAGATAATGAAGAGAAGGGGTCCCAGGACAGAGCCCTGGGGCACACCTCAAGTGACAGGGGAATAACTAAGTGATGAACCAAGTGACATTTCATCACTCACACATTCAGATTCTATAAAGTGATGTACACAGTGCCAATTCATCACTCACACACTCAGATACCACAAATTGATGAACCCAGTGCCACGACATCAATCACACACTCAGATTCCACAAAGTGATGAACCCAGTGCCACTTCATCAATCAGACACTCAGATTCCACCAATTCCACGTGATATACCCAGTGTACCTTAAACATTCAGATTCCATAAAGTGATGAACCAGTGACACTTCATTACTCACACACTCAGATTCTACAAAGTGATGTACACAATGCCACTTCATCACTCACACTCTCAGATTCCAAAGTGATGTACACAGTGCAACTTTATCACTCACACACTCAGATTCAACAACGTGATGTAATCAGTGCCAGTTGATCAGTCCCACACTCAGATTCTACAAAGTGATGTAGTTATTGCAAGTTCATCACTATCACACTCACATTCCACAAAAATGTACAAAAATACACAAAAACTCAAAAACTTAAGCGAAAGACCAAATAGGTAGAATTTAATAAGAATAAATAGGCACCCTCTATTATTTTCTTTAAATATCCTTTTCCAGTTACTCTCATTTGAATTTATCACTTTCAGTGCAAGGACAGTGGTGGCCTGGTGGTAAGGTGCTGGATTGCTGATCCCAAGGTCGGGGGTTCAAGCCCCACTATCAACTTCTCACTGCTGCCCCCCAGTACAGCTAACTGGGTAATCAAATGTCGGCCATGTCTCTCACTGTCTGTGGTGAGAGGAATGTAAAAGAACCATTGCTGATTTTCGTCAAGAGTAGGCTGCATAGCCGTCAGCGTGTTTCTGCCCTGGCGAGCTGTCCAGGGTGTACTCTGCCCTCGCCCAGAGTCAGCTGATGGGCACCAGCCTTCCCGCGACCCTAATTAGGATTAAGCGGTTCAGAAAATGACTGACTTTCGCTACACTGATGTTCCACTTCCATACCGCTGGGTGGTGTAGAGTAGAGTTTCAGGCATGATAGGTGAAGAATAAATCGGCCTGCCGTGAAGGAAACAACAGCACAACTTTGTGTCTCTCGTATTCTTTAGCACATATCAGAAAATGTGCTTTAAAACAAGTGTGCCTGCTAGATTTTGAGAGTGAAAAATGCAGTTTATTTGTCTGCGCTGATCAGTGTGACCATTAGAAAATTGTGTATAAACAGAGAGAAGGCAAACTGTATGCTAACATGCTAATGCTAGAGGCCTGGCGCCAAATGCAATAAGAGACAGTGAGAGTTAACCCAAAGGAGAAACATGTAAAGTCATTAACAGTACATAAGTTATTCTCTGTTTATTGTTGGTAGCCATTTGTTGTATGGTCTGTAGTTATTGCAAAGTACAATTGTGTTGAATGCATAACAGAGATAAAGTATGAAAAGGTAAATATGGTTAAAAGTTTAAAAACTGGAAACAGAAAGGTTATATTACATAGTACGTTTTTGTTATCATTATTATTAAAAGCCATCTCATGTGTTTTTGGTTTAAAATATCACTGTAAGTACAGTTCATGAGTTCATGCTGAGAGTATTATTTTCATGGTCAATGAAGATGTACTGGTCTTGAGAATGAATCTTTGGTTATCTACATTTTATTGTGAGAGAATGTGAATTAAAAGGGTACAAGTAGCCTAAATGCATTATAGTTTTATAAGTAAATGGATTCTGAAGAAATTGTCATTGTTACAGTTGAGTGTTAAAAAAATAGGCTTTGAAGCCATTCACTAGGTTACAGATGTTTTTTGAAACTGTGAAGACTAAATCGGCCTGTCGTGAAGGAAACAACAGCACAACTTTGTGTCTCTCCTATTCTTTACCACAGCTGTTCCTGGCTGCACAGCAGTGTTTGCCACTGGCCCAGATACTGCTAGGTCTAAGGTCAATAATATACACACTGCAACTTCATCACTCACACATTCAGATTCCACAAACTGATGTACTAAGTGTGACTTTATCACTATCACACTTAGATTGCACAAAGTAATGTACTAAGTGCCACTTCATCACTCACATTCTCAGATTCAACAATGTGATGTACACAGTGCAACTTCATCATTCTCACAATCAGATTGCGCAAAGTGATGTACTAGGTGCGACTTCATCACTCACACACTCAGATTCCAGAACATGATGTACACATTGCAACTTCATCACTCTCACACTCAGATTCCACAAAGTGATGTAATCAGTGTCATTTGCTCAGTCACACACTCAGATTCCACAAACTGATGTACTAAGTGTGACTTCATCACTATCACACTCAGATTACACAAAGGGATGTAGTAAGTGCCACTTCATCTCTCTCACACTCTCAGATTCCACAAAGTGATGTTCGCTGTGCCACTTCATCACTCACACACTCAGATTCCACAAAGTGATGCAATCAGTGCCAGTTGATCAGTCCCACACTCAGATTCTACAAAGTGATGTAGTTATTGCAAGTTCATCACTATCACACTAACATTCCACAAAAATGTACAAAAATACACAAAAACACACCCAAACACACAAAAATTAAAAAAAAGAACAAGCACAAAAATACACAAAAACCACAATGACCAAAAAATGCACTAAATAGTACAAAAATGCACAAAAACACAATAAAAAGTACGCAAACACAAAAAACACAGATAAACGCACCTATACACACAAAAACGAACAAAAACGCACAGATACGGACAAAAACATACAAAACGCACAAAAACGCAGAAAAAGCACAAAAATGTACACAGCACACAATTACCACAAAAATGCACAAAGAAGCAGGACAATGCCCAAAAACACAAAAACTTACAATAAGCACAAAAATGCACAAAAACACAAAACGACCATAAAAATGCACGAAATACCACAAAAATGCACAAAAGAACATAACAACGTATGTAACCACACAAACTGCACAAAAACGGACAATAAGCACAAAAATGCACACAAACAATGAGCACAAAAATGCATGAAGGAGCACAAAAATTAACGAAATACACACAAAATAAGTACAAAAATGCACAAAATCACACAAAAAAACACAGAAAAACCCATCAAACCTCACAAAAACAAACAACGCACAAAAATGGACCAGGACGCACAGAAACACAGAATAAGCACAAAAATGGACAAAATCACAATTAACACAAAAATTCACAAAATAGCACAAAAATGCACAAAAACACGTTAAAACACCCTGACACACAGTGACCACAAAAATGCACGAAAACAATGACCACAAAAATGCATAAAGGAGCACAACAAATTAACAAAATACAAACATAAACACACCCAAACACACAAAAAGGCACAAAAGCACACAATGACCACAAAATGAACGAAAGAGCACAAAAACAAACAAAAATGCACCTAAACACAAAATGACCACAAAAATGCATCACACAAATCGCACAAAAAAATGGACAAGCACAAAAATGCACAAAAAAACCCAGTTCAAAAAGTGCATAAAAACGCACAGTAAGCACAAAAATGCACAAAAACACACAATGACCACAAAAATGCATCACACAAATCGCACAAAAACGTACAATAAGCACAAAAATGCACAAAAAAACACAAAACCGCACCAAAACCTGTAAAAAAAGCAGAATAAGCACAAAAATGCAGAAAAACGCAGAATAAGAACAAAAATGCACAATGACCACACTAATGCACGAAACAGCACTAAAATGCACAAAAACTTACGCAATCACACAAATCGCACAAAAAATGGACAATAACAACAAAAATGCACTATGAAAACCAACAAATAGCACAAAAATGCACAAAACACTCAAAAACGAACCTAAACACAGAAAAATGCACAAAAACACACAGTAACCCCAAAAATGCACGAAATACCACAAAAATGAACCCAAACTCACAAAATCGCACAAGCACATAAATGAACAAAATACACAAAAAACACACACAAACACACAAAAATCCACGAAAACATAAAAATACACAAAAATGCATGAAATTGCACAGAAATGCATAAAACACACGAAAATGCACAATAAGCACAAAAATGCACAAAAGACACCAAAACGCACCTAAACACACAAAAACACAAAAACAAAACCAGAACAAGCACAAAAATGCACAAAAAACACCCACAGATGCACAATAAGCACCAAATTGCACTAAAACACACAATGACCACAAAAATGCATGAAATAGCTCTAAAACACACAAAACCACAAAAATGCACAAAAATGCACAAAAATGCACAAATAGAACACAATAAGCACGAAAATTAACAAAAACACACAAACATTAACCCAAAAAACAAAAATCCACAAAAACACACAAAAAGGCACAATCATCAAAAATGCAAGAAATAGCACAAAAATGCACAAAACTCACACAAAAATGCACACAAACACACAAAAACGTAAAAAAATAAAATGCAGAACATGCACAAAAATGCACAAAAGCACACAATGACCACAAAATGAACAAAAGAGGACAAAAACAAACAAAAAACGCACCCAAGCACACAAAAAAGCACAATAAGCACAAAAATGGAAAAAAAACCCAACAAAAACACACAGTAAGCACAAAAATGCACAAAAACACAAAATGACCACAAAAATGCATCACACAAATCGCACAAAAAAATGGACAAGCACAAAAATGCACAAAAAAACCCAGTTTAAAAAGTGCATAAAAACGCACAATAAGCATAAAAATGCACAAAAACACACAATTACCACAAAAATGTATGAAATACCAAAAAAATTTACAAAAACGCACTACAAGAACAAAAATGCACAAAAACACACAATGATTATAAAAAATGCAGGAAATTGCACAGACATGCACAAAAATGCACAAAAATATACAAAAACACACAATGACCATAAAAATGCACGAACTAGCACAAAAATGCACAAAAACACACAGAAACGTTCCCAAACACACAACTTACAAAAATGCACAATAAGCACAAAAATGCGCATAAATGCACAACACACAAAAATGCACAATGAGCACAAAAATGCATAAAAACGCACAATAAGCATTAAAATGCACAAAACCACACAATTACCACAAACATTCATGAAATACCAAAAAAATGCACAAAAACGCACTATAAGAACAAAAATGCACAAAAACACACAAAAATGCCAAAATAGCACAAAAACACACAAAAATGCCAAAATAGCACAAAAATGCACATGAATGCACAATAAGTACAAAAATGTACAAAAACACACAATGACCATAAAAATGCAAGAAATAGCACAAAAATGCACAAAAACATACTCAAACACTGTCAGAACCTAGAGCCCCCCTGTGTGAACATACACTGGGTGAAATCAAAGTCCTCCTCTGCACCTGGTTATTCCTTAATACATGTTCAATATTTTAACAATTACTTTAATTTAGCTCCACCTACATCATTTTCATTTCCCCTTATTTTCTAATTCATTTAGATTACACCCTTCGTTATCGAATTCCGCCCTCAGTATGATCTCATTTCTTTACGTCACCACCTATTTCTCTTAGTTAAATTTCCCTTATTTTCGAGTTGATTTAGGTGTTTTTATAAACAAGAGTAGCGCTCACTTCATAAGCGCCTTTCTTCTGTGTTTCTCTTCATTGTAATTTGCTCTTGCGAACAGTGAAGACCTCCTTATTTGATTTTCCCATGGCTATCTGTTCTGCCTCATCTTTTCAACCATTCAACTATGGCTAAGTGTTTTTCCTTCTCTTTTATAGTTTTTCCCATCGATAGCTATTTATATACTTTTTCTAAATACTATGTTCTATAGGTTAGCAAATAGCATTCTTCTCTATGTGTTAGTACACTGTTAGTCTTATGTTACTAGTGCCATATCTTCTGCCTTGATGTGTACTCCTCATTACATTGGTCCCTGTGTCCAGTCTACAGTATTTTCTTTTATAATTGAGTTTTCCTAATTAGATTGATAGAACAAGAAGTTATGTTTTTCTCCTCCACAATGGAGTTTCTTAATTTGATTACTAAGTTCTAATTAGGATTTCTAATCTCCCCCTCAATCCCTCATTTGTTTTGCTTTATGTCACAGGTTTGTCAGCCAGACGCTTTTGCTCGAACAGAAGGAGATCTACATCTCATCGCCATCACCGTTATCCTTTGGCTGATTTTCTGGAGTCTCTCTACCCCATTTGACCTTTCTCTAACTTTTCTGGGGTTCAACCCAGACTCACTCCTCCTGCTATATGTCCTCCTGCTGTCACTTGTGATCATACTACCCAAACTCCACCTGCCACTCAGGATCAATCCACCCAGGTGAATTGTTGGGATTTTCCCCCAACACCAAATGTCAGGGGGGTTTTTCAGGGGGGTACTCCCCATATTGCCATGACTTTCTCCCTTCACCTAGTTATTCACTAACTTCACCATCTGAAACACCTCCTGTTGGACTGCACCCCATCCCTACAATCCTTTTGGACACGCTGACTGTGACCTTTAATAAACTTTCTATTGCATTGTTTTCTGTCTCTAAGTGTGGAGATTTCACTGGTACACACAGGCCCGTGGTTGTACAGGGTTAAACATTAACCTATATAGTTCATTCATTGTTGATTAAGAATTACATACTAAGCAGCTACATTTCGCATTCTAATGGCAAATGGGGCAGACTACATTGCCATAAATGCTGATTAAAACATTATATAGTTTCTTAAGACCAAGTTACACAGAGTATACGTTATACTTTATATCATGATATATAAAGCCTACTTGACACAGGATACAAGTTTTTCTTCAACATCACCCCCCCCCTTTAAGAGTCTTGAGTCTTACATTCACTACGTATGGTTCGTAGACTCAGTTTCGGGTGTGGTCACTTTTAATACTAACATCACCCTTATTCTATACTAACTTTATGAGTGAGGTAATTTTTATTTCCAAAGATGCTAAGCACTACTCTAAGCTGTCTTTGTCAGGAGAGGCCCCCCAGGCCTCTCATCACTACAGGGTTTAGGCAGCATCCATATTTCCCTAAGACTACTCTAAGGTCCATATGGTTTATATTTCCCTGATAGTTCTACGTTGCACGTTAAATGAATTTTAACATGCTTGTCTCTTCCATTTGTCACACATTATTATATCCCACAATATCCCTTTGTACTACATTTTCTCTATTTTTCAACATCATAATATCACTCTCCCCTGATATAATGCAATATACAACACAGGTACCAGCATATAGCTCCTTCTAGAGGTGAACCAGAAGTGGCCGAAAAACCCTCATATGCCAATTGTGAGGGAAAATTCCCACTAGTTTAGCCAGGGTCACCGGACACATAGACAAATGTACATATAAACACACAAACAGAGAACAAATAAAAGAAAAGCATAAAACTCAATGCTACCACCAATGGTGGGTCTTATGAAGTTCCCAGATCCTACTGGGTAATGGTGCAGAAATTTGTTTTCGTGAGTGTAGCTTTGCCCAGAGTGCTGATTCCTTCAGTTTTTGACCTCGGGCCCTGAATACCTGAGAGTCAACAGGGTGCAACGGGCGCCATTGAGTCTGCTTTTGAATGAGAGGTCCACACTACATAGCCACAAAATAACACAGTCACTACCTGAATAGTAGCACTCTGAAGAACATTGCCAGTAATGAGGTAGGCATGCGCAGATATCGTTCCGTAGTATTCCACCAGTGTCACTGATCAGCGAAGGTGGTCGATGTGGACTGATAAAGAGAGACCGTGAGGCAGGGCGATCTGGATGACGTAGGCATGGGCACGCCGAGTCTTGTCAATACAGTAGAAGTTGGCATTGTTAAATATCTTATGGATTGGATGCACCAGTTCCATGTTGCATGCCCAGTCCATGTCAGTGCAGCAGGGATAGAAGAATTTCCTGTGGGTGCGCAGACCTAAACAGAGTTGTACTGCCCCAATCAACACTGTTAGGACGAAGAATCCTTCCTCATCCACCTGCATATGTTCACACAGATGAGTCTTCCACTTATGGGGACCATGTTTGCAGCTTAAAACCCTTAACGGGGCAAGTGATCATATTTGGTCACTTTGACACCTGTCCAAAATGACCTTCTCCCGCCTCTCCGCAAGGCAGCAAAACCATTGGATTTCTCCTAGCCAATCACGGAAGACCAGGCTACATCCCAGATAAAGTTTTCACAACATAAATCTGCCAATCAGCAGTGGCCTAGAGTATTTCAAACTTCCTTTTGCCTCTTGACCTCACCAAGTGTGGCTGTGCACCCCTTCATAGTCAGACGCAGACGAATATAACTTCAAAACTAACAATGGTAAGTTGATGAAACTCCTACACAATACAGTTTAATAGTTGTGCTAAACTATGAGATATGTCTTGTTTGTGTAGGATTTCTAGAAATGTGTGAGGTTTTTGTGCGGAAATTGGTGAGGCCATATTTGATTGAATGCCCTGTCCATGTAACACTATGCCAAACACCAATATGTCTGTTTATGGACATACGCTTAATGCAGCTAGAAATCACGACCAACAGGTACACACCACTTTTACATGTACACCTGATACGTATGTATGAATGGTCAGAATGACTGCTATGATAATTCTAGTAGTTACAGAATTCCGTTAGATGTAGTGTTACGCTATTCTTCATTTTTTATTATTTATTTACAGTTTATATGTCAATTATATCATGCAAGTACAATTTATATGTCAATACTTGTTGTTTTCAGTATATATACACTTACATACTGTTTTCCTTCACAAATAATTTAAAGTGGACCTGATATTGACTCAAAAACATACTCCCTGTCTGCTCGGCTCTTTTATGGAAAGAGACTGTAACGTGTCAATGACGAAAGTGTCGTCGCCACTTGCCTTAGTTATTTAGGGCCCAAATGCTAAGCCTGAAATGGGAACTAGAACACAAATGGGGGAAAAATGGAAACAAGGATGCCGGGAGAGAGAACCGGCCTTGCCT
>JAOUQZ010044181.1:0-11905 GCA_028564935.1 Neosilurus hyrtlii | reverse complement strand
CACACACACACACACACACACACACACACACACACACACACACACATATATATATATATATATATATATATATAAATTTTATACAGTATATCCACATATACCAAAATGCTTTGTACGAATCTATCTCTGTGAAGAATAAAAAAAAAAAGGAATGGGGAAGTAGAGTGTGTCTGTGTTTATATCTGAGGTGTAAACAGATTAATATACAACCTGATATGGCTCAATTCCATATCAAGACAGAAGGATAACTCAGGTGGCAAACAATTTGGACTGTGATGGAAAAGAGGAGGTGAAAGGGAAGTAAGGATGTGTATATGCAAAAAGATAAACAGAGTAAGAGCAACCTGTTGTTGCCTAAATGCACAATATTACAATTGCTAATTTATTGTGAATCACCCCATCAGTTTGGCAAGCAACATGTTCCTGCAAATACCCACACACACACACACACACACACACACACACACACACACACACACACACACACACACACACGTATGTCACTGTTATTGAATGTTCTTTCATTTCATCCATAAAAACAGGCTGTGAAAATGCATCATGAAGATCCTGAATAAATTCACATTGAATAAACAGAACAAATGTGCTATCAGATTCAGACCTGCAGGAAGACTGAAAAAACAAGGCTTAAAGAGTGGCACAGTGGATTAAGAAGCAGCAACGCGCGTGTGCACACACACACACACACACACACACACACACACACAAGTATGCACGCAGGCACGCACGCACGCGCACACACACACACTTTATACAATTATACATAGTTAGGTGGCATCACTGCTAATATCATAAATGAATAAATTATATTTATTTACATTTATATATAATATATCATATATTATATATTTATATATACATAAAAATTATAAAGAAATAATTTCATAAATAATTAATTTTTGTTCGGTTAATATTCTAAATTGTCATATGTGACCCGTCACAGCAAAGTGGGTATGAGGTCAGAAATTTTCTCCAAAGCTGCAGCTTAAAAGGCTAAAAATTTCTGGCAGGTTTTGGTTAGTTACTCTATTTTTTAATATTAATACTCTAAAACGTGTTATCATTTTAAAACTTAGGATATCAGCAACAAAGTGGTACCAATGACTCAAAATTATTTATCTTTATCTTTGTTGTACAGTGAAGCCATTTCCTGATATTCGCATTTAAATTAGTATCACATGTAGGGACACATGACTGATGGGTGTTTGTTGTTACTCATTTGTGCTCTGTTAAGTTGATCATTTTGTTCGTTCGCTTATTTAGACTATCGCTTGTTGGAATCTGAGTGCTGAAGAAGCAGACGCAGTTCTCTAGGCTGTCAGGAGTTCTGGCATGGTAATGTCTGTCCATTATTTAAGGATGTCAAACCAGCTCTTGCGTTGGCGTCACTGCATGTGTCCTCCCTAGACCGTGCCTTGCATGATGGTCGTTCAGAGGCCGTCATCCCGAGCAATATGGCCAAACCATGCTATCTTGTGTCACTTGAAAGTGGTGGAGAGAGGCTCCTGTGGGTCCACGACACTTTTGACCTTGGTTCGTATGAAGTCATTGGTCTAATGCTCCAAGTAGGGGATACAGAGCAGTTTTCTCAATTTTACAATTCTTCTCTCAGGGTCAGCGAGAAGTGTCCATGTGGAGAATGGAAATGACCAGTGACTTGTAAAGCTTGAACTTTGTCTGTGAGCTGGTGTTACTCTTCCACTCCCTCTTTAGTCTGGCCATCGCTGCCGTGGCTGTGGCTATCCTTTCTGTGTTTTCTGTGTGATTTCTGTGTTGCAGGTGCCATCGTTTGACAGGGTCGCTCTCAAGTACTTGAAGCTGGACACTTCCTCTAGTGGTTCGCCGTTCTTGACGATGTTAGCACTGATGTTGCTTGTGCTGTTCACCTTTACCTCGGACTTTTCTGTGCCAACCTCCATGCCAAATGCATCAGTCTTTTTAGTGAGTTTGTTGGTCAGATCTTGAAGCTTGTTGTTCCTTGAAATTTTGATTATTTAAACAATGAATAACTCATTATATCATAAATTACTAATTTCTGCTCTTGGTCAGAGTCCTTAGTTTCTCCTCTAAAGACAATTTTAAATAAATAAATAAATAAATAAATGGGGTAAAAAGGTTAGAGGCATTGCTCAAGCATTAGGTGTACCTGTCACCAACAGAGGATGTGTGGCGGAATCAGAAATGGAAAAAAAAAATCATGAATGACTATTTTGCACTCCATTAAAACAGTTTGCAAGAAAATGACACCTGAAATGCTTTGTCACTTGGTGTCTTTAGTCACTCAAAGTCTTTTAACTGTTGTGGCATGGGATGGCAACATTACAACGTGGGAAATGCTTAACCACCACAACATTTGTGGAAATGTGTTGCAAGGATCAAAATTGAGTTCATTTATTTATTAATTTGTTTTTCTTTGGGGAGGCAAAAGTCCTTATTAAGCTTAACTTTTTAATTTAGTATTTTTTTATTATTATAATAAAAAAAAAACACACACACACACACACACACACCCCTCACTCCCCACCCTCCACTCCTTGACCAATTAGATTTTTTCGGATGCATTTTTGTTATATCAGCACGCAGCAGGGATTGGCTGAGACCAGAGAGAGGTAGCCAAGAATGAGCAAAGAACAGAGTGAACATTCACAACAATGCCATCAATCACCAGTCGGCAGGCCAAATCCCACCTCCTGCCTTCAGGACTTCAAAAGAGCACTGACAGGGTCGTCACACAGAATTATCATTCACATTTGAGAGGATATAACTGCGCTCCTGGGTGCACAGATAGGGGCCAACAGAAGGCTCAGAATGATTTAAACACACACACACACACACACACACACACACACACACAGATAGCGAGAAAGAAATAACACTTAAATGGAAAAGACAAAATAAAGTATGAGCTGTGGCGTTTAATAAAATCTTAACAAAATTTTATATTGGTGGCTGGTGGTATTGATAAGTGCAATTTTATTTCTTTTTCTTTTATTTATTTATTTTTTTAAAGGATCAAGACTCGACTGGTATAATGTCAACAAAAATCATCATGGTGGGGGACAGCATGGTAGCACAGTGATTAGCACATCCTAACACACAAACCTACAAGGGCCGCAGGCCAGTTCCGGACCGCCAACTTATTTTATGTGGCCCGCTAGAGTTTTTAAAGTATATGATTATCATACATTATTTGCATCATTATTAATATTACCATGAAATGTAATTCATCATCCATCCACTAGGTGAAGCCAACCTATTTTAAGTAAACAGCTAGCCATTCATGACTCAGGAAAGACTGCAAGCTAGCTTATCACCATCAAGCATTGTCAGAAAAAGAAAACTGAATAACAGAATAGAGGACAAATGTGTAAACAAATAATATGGCCATGCTGGTAATTATTTACCTCTCGATGACCTCAAAATTAAGGGATGACACCGCTGTCCTAGGTAGAAGTGACAGTGACTCCACATTCATTTTCACATACATTTTTAATTATGAATGAATGAAGGAAGAAATAAATAAATGAATAAATCACATTAAAGCATTTAAAACTCCTCCATTATGAAAAATAATGATAATAATTTCTCTTTCTGGTCGTGGTGAAGGGATGAAGGGTGAACATGAATCTTAGGATTATTGTAATAAGAAGTGCACTTTAATCACATCAGCATGCATACACTGTAAAGTGACAGTTGAATGATGAATAATGCTCTCATTTTTCTTTCTGCCACGTGAGTCAGCGTTGCTATGGTAGCTGCTGCAACACAGCCAGAAACATGGCTCCTGAGGACATCTGCAGAAAACCTGACACAAATCAAATCAGATTAAAGAAACCAGGTAAGTGGGTAAAAAGTGGAGGAATGCACTCACGAGCAAAATACTAAAACAACTTTTTTACTTCTTCTTCTTCTTCTTCTCTCTCTCTCTCTCTCTCTCTCTCTTTCTCTCTCTCTTGCAGTGATGCTGTCACACCTCTATATTATCTGGCTCTCTCTCTTTCTGCCTGTCTGTGCCTCACTCTCATCTTCACTGTCCTCCATTCCTTCTTTCTTGCTGTCTCATCCCTGTATTTCTCAGATATATAAATATTTTTTACAGTCAAATATCAAACCCTTTAAACAGTGTACCACTTCTCCTGTTTCTGTTTATCTCCTTGCCTGTTACTAACAGTTGCTCTCTCTCTCTCTCTTCTCCCCTCTTTCTCTCTCTCTCTCTCTCTCTTTTTCTCTCTTTTCTCTCTGCTGCTTTCATAAAGTTAAAGCTGGTGGAATCGGTTCAGTTTATAGCCTGGCTTTGCACTGTGTCAGCTGAGATAGACTCCAGCAACCCCCCCCTGAGTACTCTGGTTTTCTCCCACAGTCCAAAGACATACACATAAGGCTAACTGGCTATTCTAAATTGCCCCCAGGTGAAATATGGTTGTGTGTGGATTATGTTGAAAGTTTTAAGTTGGCATTAATTACCTGCACTGCACCATCAATATTCAGTCAGTAAAGCACGCCTATCATGGGCGGCTCTTCCAGCAAAATATGACAGCAGTGTAACAAAACAGGCTTACAGAAGGGCAGTTTTGAGGGTGATTCAGCACAGTTTGGTATGGTGGTGGTGCGGCAACCCAACTATGAGCAGTAGGTAAAAACATGGTGTGAATAGTGTAGGTTATAATAAGGTTGTCTTGAACACAGTTCAGAAAGGTTGCGAAAGGTGAAAATACATCAGCTACAAGGCAGCTAGATGGCTATTCGTGTTTTAGAGGATCATTGTAAAATATCAAACATTTGGGAAATCTCCAATGACAGTGGGCGGTTTATGGCGATCCATGCCGATTGACAGCAAATATCATCATGGTCTCAAGACAATGTCACAGTGCAGCAGTGGTAGCTCGGTGGTTGAGATCCTGGCTTTTTGATCTGAAGGTTGCGGGTTGAAGCCCCAGCACCACCAAGCTGCCACTGTCGGGCTCTTAAGCACAGCCTTCAACCCTCAGCCGCTCAGTTGTATAAATATGAATCCATCAGCCATAAATGTAAATGTCATAAATGTAAATGTAAATGTCACTGTGGTCCAACGCGATTTGTAGTTATGCTGAACCGCTCTCAGAGCCCTCCTCCTGCTTAAGGCTAAGAAAAACATGCACAGTACGCATCTGTGTGTGTCTGTGTGTGATTGAGAGAGAAAGAAAGAGAGAAATAATCTTTGCTTTCAAGGCAATTTTTTTTTTTTACAACTTCCACTGCCTCGTATAGAAAAGCTAAAAGGCTAGAAGCAGCCCCAGCAAACAGTACATTCAGTAGCACGTTTCCATGTGCCCCAAGGCAACCACGCAGATCAGACGTGATGGCAGAAGTAGATGAGTCTGTTTGTGTGCAGTTGATATTGGATCGTACAGAACGAAGGAGCGCCTGAACCAGCCCCTCCATAACTCCTGAGGTAATTCTACCAGTAATGAGGGAACCATTCCACACAAACGCACCAAGATTCTCTCAGGGCTGAGGCTGTAAGATGCGGATAAATGTTTCTAATAAGTGAATGAATAAATGAGATAAATGAGCCTAGCTCAAAGGGAAGTAGAAAGACAATTTGGTACCGACAGAGTTGCATCCTTGGCCGGTGCCTCATTGGTTAAGGTCAGTGTGAGTACAGAGACAAATGTAGGTGTCTCAGCACAAGAACTGAGCGCACAGTGCAAACACAGTCGAACTGATTCTCTTCAAGACCAGAACCGTCAGGAAGAAGAAAGTTACAGAGCTTTTTGTATATGCTCTCTCTCTCTCTCTCTCTCTCTCTCTCTCTCTCTCCCTCTTTCTCTCTCTCTCTCTATCTCTCTTTCCCTCATGTGTATAAAGAAATGATTTATTTATTCATTTTCTGCAACTGCTTTATCTAGGCCATGTCCACAGTGAATGTCGAGCCTACCCCAGGATACACTGGACATGAGACAGGAATATATAGTAATCTACTGGGATGCCATCATGTAGCACGGCATCACACACACAAATAGTCACACTCTCATTCACACCTAATGGTAGTTTGAAGTAGCTAATGGTACTTTGATTTGAAATTTTACACAGACACTGAATTCAAGATGGAAATGGGTACCCTGGATCTGTAATCCGGAAAAAAGTAGTCACTCTCTGCCACCATGTTTCCCACCTGCTGAAATCAGTTCAAAGAGTTCAGTTTGTTGGGTTTGTTGGGTATATACCTCAATCACTCAGTCAGTCACTCGTTTGCTGAACCGTTTAATTTTACTAGATTGTGAGGAAGCTGGTGCCTATCTCACCCGATACTGGGCAAAGGTGAGGTACACCCTGAACAGCTCGCTAGATCACTGCAGGGCAACACGCACACAACCATTCACCCTCACACTCACATCTAGGGTCAATTTATAATGGCCAATATTTGAACTGTGGGAGGGAAGCAAAGTACCTGGAAGAAACCCAGACAAGCATAGGGAGAACATGCACACTATACACAGAAATGGCTAAGCCATGGAATCAAACCCAGGGCCTTCTTGCTGTGAGGCAGACATGCGAAACACTACCTTGCTGTGTCAACTATGAAGCACCTGAAGGAGTAAATACAGAATGAATTGTGAATACAGAATAATGTCAAGGATTATCTTGTTAAGCAAGATTCTCTGAGTGTTATATGATGTCCTGATAAACTGTAATTTTACATAAAATAGCTTTAAAGATAAATAAATAAATAGATAGATAGATAGATAGATAGATAGATAGATAGATAGATAGATAGATAGATAGATAGATAGATAAAACCATTAAATTCATTGTTTTTTTCGGGCAGTGGCCCATGCAACAGAGAGGGCCTAGAACTCAAAAATATGATGTGCCGCTTTGCTTATACCGGCGCCACCAGGCACATCTTTTTAAGCATCACAAGAGTGGGTGAGGCTGTAGCCCAAAATAAATGAAATAAATAAATCAGGTAAACACATCCAAATAAAATTTATTGGTAAAACCTAAAATTGCAGGTTGCAAATTAGAGAGTAATGCACTTTAATGAACAAAAGTCAGCAATGTACTTTAATGAACACAATGTAATCTTTCAGAAATTTTCATGCAGAAAAACAAAACAAAATATACTTAATGAACACATACATCTCTTTAACAATACTTATAAAAATAAAATTATGATTATTATTATTATTATTATTATTATTATTATTATTATTAATAATGATAATAATAATAATTAAGTAATGATAATAGCTCATATTTTATATTCACATGTTGCTCTCAGGCATCATTGTACTATTGTGGAACAGAAATGTAAAAAATTCTATATATCATCCATTTATCATGTTAAAATTTCACAATCAAAATAAAACAATAAAAATTACCTTTTTCTAATATACACCATATCCTTACATTCACATATACACCAAAGAACCATGAAAGCAATTCTGTTAGATAAAATGGGCACACACTCTTTATTTCCTTTTATTTCTGTAAACCAAGAAGCACATGCAAAAATCAGAGAATCTGCACCTGCATAGTGAATGCATTGTAACTAGCCATGCCTCTGTTGGAGACTAGTAACTAGCCTATTCTGTGTGAACTACATTGTTTTCTCACCCCACAAGGAACTATTATTGAATAAAATACCAAAACTTGTGTTAATGAAGTTGAGAACATTGTTGACCACGAACGTGTGTACTGTGTTCTCCTCAGGCCTGATGAGGTAATGTCTGCGCGGGGATGGTTTTTTTAAAATACAGCACATGGGAATTCCTTCGTCTGAATTGCAATGCAATCTCACCTTTTTCACTTAACATTCCGTGTACAAAAAATCAAAAGGCAAAACCAAACAAATTCCAAAACACCAGTAGCAAACTTTGAACAGTGCACTTGTACAGTCTCTGAACAACCTGAGTATCTGCATCACCATTTTCTTTCAACCTATAATGAATTTATTAGTCATACTACTCTTGGTTCACCTGGTTCCTATCTCAGCTGACACTCAGTGAGGGCAGGGTACCCCCTGAACAGCTTGCTAGACTTAACTTGGTTGGTGTGGGCAGGGCCAGCATACAACCATTCACACTTACACCAAGCCTAATGTGCATGTCTTAGGACTGTGGGAAGAACCTGGAGTACCCAGAGGAAACCCACGCAAGCACCGGGAGAACACGTACACTCCACACAGATGCCCCGCATGGCATGCAAACTGAAATGGCCTCACTTGGCGTGGGATTCAAACCCAGGACATTCTTGCTGTGTGGCGAATGTGCTAACCACTACGCCACTGTGCCACCCACTGTCAACTCTTTCCTGCTGATTTTCTACCATTGTGGTACTTCTGGCTTAATCCCCATCTCTATCCTTCACTCTCTCTCTCTTTCTCTCTCTCTCCCTGCTGGATTGTCACTATGAACTCACTTTCCCCATCACTGTGACAGCTCATCCTCACTGTCTTCACCTAGAAGTGCCACCTGTGCTCGAAACCTTTTTGAGGTGCCAAAGAAAGCTTCATCTTTGTGAATTGTATGTAAATTGTGTATTTCTTATAAATGCATCACAAATTATTCATGACAAGTACACTGACAACACATACATAATTCTAAGTCTTTTTCTTAATAATGAGATGTATACTGTTTGCAAATTTTGTGCACTGCTAGCATTCCAGCTAGCATTCCATTATGGTACAATACTGCCTTGGGGCAACATGCAGTTTTATGGGAGTTTTTTTTTTTGTAGTTCCCATGATACATTTGATGATATTTCATTTGAAGTTTTTGAAAATAATTAGCAATCCAGACCACTGTGGGTCATGGGACACATTTTCACTGGTTGGTATTTGAGTTACCCTCGCATATGATAGCAATAAAATCTGTTTCTCATTTTATTTTGAAAAATATATAATAGGCTAAAGTACCATAGAGGGTTAAAAATACTCAAAAGGAAATTAAAAGAAAGCCTTCCAAACTCTTCTGTTACACTAAAGAAAGGCATATTTGGATTATCATGTGGTTTTTACATACATTTTTGTAAAGTTGCAATCTGCTAATCTGCCGTTTAATAATTTGCATTAGCCAGTTTGAAAAGGCTGCCATTCATATTCCGTTTCACTCTTACAAGAGTGTGAAATCACAGGGCTAGGATGTAGACATGTCAGTTACAATAAGGCAATATAATGGCAAAAATAACAGTATACAGATAATAAACTTTTAAATTGGTGATTAAGTGATGGAAGGATGGAGCGGGAGATTGAAAGGAGGATCAGAGCAGCCTCTGCTATAAAGCAGACCTTGTACCGGTCCGTCGTGGTGAAGAGACTAAATTTACCAGTCGATTTACATTCCTACATCCTATGGTCACGAGCTTGGGTAGTGACCGAAAAAACAAGATAACAAGTGACTAAAATGAGCTTTCTTCACAAGGTGGCAGGGCTTGACAAAATGGTTCTACTCTGAGCTCCTCTGTGTTAAGAGGAACCTCTTTGGAGTGGTGTTTTGGGCATGTCCAATCGGGAAGAGACCCCAGGGTCGACCTAGGACACGCTGGAGGGACTATGTCTCTCTGCTGGTCTGGGAATGCCTCGGCGAACCTCTCGGAAGAGCTAGAGGAAGTGGCTGGGGAGGGGGACGTCTGAACCTCACTGCTTATGTTGCTGTTCCCACGATCCGACCCCGGATCAGGCAGAAGATGATGTTGATGGTGATGATGAGATACTTAACTGACAGATAAGAGACATTAAGAACTAGTGAATTTCTGAATAAAAATAAAACTAGGCACTTCTGCATATGATAGTACATAATGTTTACATACATTAGACGTCCGCTTGAACCGATGGTATAGAGTATAGTGCATTTAAATGCATAACACTTTCGTGTTTACAGTTTCTTCTACGTGAGTCACATGTGACTTTTTGCAGTACAGTAACGAACACCCCCCCACACACACACGTGCGAGTATATATAACTAGTTTTTATTTATTTGTTTGCTTTTATTTACGTATGGATTTATATTTAGATTGTAATAACAGTAGCTCATTTTAATGTGCAAAGACATATGATCTATGCTAGCTTTTAAGAAGTTTTTTTTAATAGGAAACATCTAAAATTTCAAATTTATTATGTTTTTAAATGCTCAATTCCATCAAACTTCCAATTAATTACAAAGACTTTCTATGTTGTACTGTGAATAACTGTATAATAATTATATAGAGTGTTGTGGATATTTTCAGAATGTTCATCCTGTCTTTTCTAGCGTAAAGCATTTAAAATATGAACAAGATGAAAGATAATAATGAAATTTTCTTATCTGCCTATATGAGTATGGAAGGGGGAAAGGAGAAATATTACTATTCCCTTTTTCCTGCTTTCTCGGGTCCTCAGCGTTACCCTTGGGTGATTGCCTTGACACAGTCGGCCCTCATCACATTCCATTCGTTTTATTTCTTTTATGATTTAATCGGTCAAATAAGTTCAGTGTGTGATTTGTGGACTTTCAGTGTGTTCCATTGCTTTAGTGTGCATGGTGTGGTGTATGTATAACTGAATACTTTCCTGTAACTTTCTCTTAAGTAACACTACAATATGCATAGGTTACGGGGGCTGTAACCTGAAGTGTAGCCTGTGCGTCCCAAATTAAAAATGATGATTTTGGTAAATCTATGAAGAATTTGTGTTTCAGAATTTTGCTCATGATACGATTAATAAATCTCGGCATTTATCATATCTCATGTACATTTCATTGCGTGTATGCAAGTTTTTGAGTCAGTGCGTAGGTGCTGCATAGTGCTGACTGAGAGGGAGAAATATTAATAGAGTGGCATAAACATATAAAAAAGAGTAATCATTCTAACAAATATTTAAAATTGACCCAATAAATAATTTATTCACTTTAACCTGTAACTTAAATTATTTACATTAAGTCAACTTCCTATGTTTGGTCTAATCGATTACTTTTTTCCCAAGTGTGCAGGCACATTTATCTCTAAAATAGTTATGTATTGTATGGAAACATAGTATAGCCTATTTTGTAAAAGCCTACACCAAATATGTCTCCAATATCCCATATCCCTATTAAACAAGAATAGGTATTTACACAGACTTAGCAATTGCAATCAACAGGGTTCATTCATTTATTAATTTGCTATGCTGCATGATCATACTTGGGTTGCAGGAAGGCTGGCATCCATCTTAGCCAACTAAGGTGGGGTACACCCTGAACAGCTTGCCAGTCCATCACAGTGCCAATACATGCACACAACCATTTACATCAAGGGGCAATTTGGAATAGGCAATTTGCCTAATGTGAATGCCTTTGTACTGTTACAGCACAGGGAGAACATGCAGTCTCCACACAGAAACACCCTTGACAAGCTCAGAACTTTAACCCAGGACCTTCTTACTATGAGGTTGCCATGCTAATCGTTACGCCACCGTGCTGCCATAAACATTATAATGATGATAATAATGATTGTTACTATTATTATTATTAGGCAGCAAGGAGGCACAGAAGGCCCTGAATTGAATTCCTGAGCTCGGGGCTTTTCTGTGTGGAGTTTGCATGTTCTCCCCGTGCTTGCGTGAGTTTCCTCTGGGTACTTTGCTTGGCTGTTGACCCTGCCATGGCCTGGCGAGCTGTTCAGGGTGTACCCCGCCTTCATCCAGATTCAGCTGAGATGAGCACCAGCCTCCCCGCAAATCTAATTAGGATTAAACAATTTAAAAAATGAATGAAAGAATAAATGAATGAATGATTATTATCACTTTTATTATAATTATTACTAATTGATTGATTGATTGATGGGCGGCACGGTGGCGCAGTGGTTAGCAGGGCCGCCTCACAGCAAGAAGGTCCTGGGTTCGATTCCCAGCTCGGGCGTTTCTGTGTGGAGTTTGCATGTTCTCCCTGT
>JAOUQZ010044180.1:0-11905 GCA_028564935.1 Neosilurus hyrtlii | reverse complement strand
GTCGGCTGAGATGGGCGCCAGCCTCCCCGCGACCCTAATTAGGATTAAGCGGTTCAGAAAATGAATGAATGAATGATGTGGTATAATTGTTGGTGCCAACCTGCCAAATTATGGCAACAGTTCAGGCTAGTGGAGGTGGTGTGGGGGGGGGAATTGTTTCTTGACACTTTGTGCTTATTAATTTTAAAGAATACCGGTATTGGTGATCCTAACAGTATAATTTGTGCATATGTAATACATTTAAGATACAGAGCTTATTTTAACATAAATAACCATAAAAAGTACTATACTAGGCAATTTTATCCTGTGGATTACTAGTGGGGGCTGAAGCAATGCAGAACAGCCATGTTTTCCCTGGAAGTGATGTGAGCTCGCTGGGCCGGGTTGTCCAGAGCAAGTAAACAAACATTTTGAGTATGTGCTTGCTTACAGCTCTTCCTGGTTGGTGGTGGTTGTATGAGATGGGGGGGAGGCTACACTACATGGGTTGGAATTGGATATGACTAATATTAGGGGAGAAAAATGGGGAAACATCTACAAAAGAAGGAAAAGAACTGTTGTTGCTGACCGTGTGCAGCTTTGTACCCATGGTACACCAGGTACTCTGGTAATATTAATTCTAGTTCTTTTAGAAAAGGTAAAGTAGTTGTGTAGTCCTAACAACCAATTGCCAACTTAGAAATAATTAATAAACCATACATAAATATCAGACAATAGTTTAAAAATTCTATGAAAACACTGCAAATATCCACTAGATGGAGTCAAACAGCCAGGTATTTAAAGCCAAAAGCCATCCATCCATCCATCCATCCATCCATCCACTTACTCATTTTGCTGAACCGCTGAATTCTACTAGTGTTGCAGGGAGGCTGAACCTTAGTGTCTCAGCTGACACTGAGTGAACGTGAGGTAAACCCTGAACAGCTTGTCAGACCATTGCAGGGCCAACCCACATGTAACCATTCACAGTCACACTCACAACCACACCTAGGGGTAATCTGGAACAGCTAATTAGCCTAAAATGTGTATATCTTTAGACTTTTGGAGGAAACTGTGAAGGAAACCAATGCAAGCACGGGGAGAACATGCCACCTCCACCCTCCCTGAGCCCAGGACTCAAACCTTTTTGGACATTCTTGCTATGAGGCAGATGTGCTAACCGCTACACCACTGTGGCGCCCATTCATCCAACCATCCATTGATTATTTAAGCTGCTTATCTGTCAGGGTCACGGAAGAAGCTGGAGGCAATCTCCACAGACTTCAGAAGAGGGTGAGGTTACACCCTAAACAGGTCACCGGAGAGCAGCTGTGGATTAGGTGCCTTGCTCAAGGACACTTCAGCCATGAAGGTGGAGGAAGGAAATGGTGCTGCTCACTCCCCCACCACCCCCACACATTTTTCCTGCCTATTTGGGAATCAAACCAGCAACCTTTCAGTCCCAAACCTGCTTTTCTAACCATTAGGTTATGACTGCCCCCGCCCAGATTCATAAATAAAATCAGGCTTTTGAGAAACCAAGTAAACTCCAACTGATCTGATCAGCAGAGACTTTTCCTCCTTAGTGAGGCAGTTTAAGTTAATATCCATAATAATCTTTCATTTTATCATACAAGCACCAAATCAAACTTAAAAAAAAAAAAAAAAAACAGCATATTAGCCACCTAAGAATCTGCAGTTCTCAGTGCAGAACTTGAATGAATGGGTGTGTATTAATGGCACAGACACTGAAATGTATTTTACCTAAATTGAATATGGCCACAAGTTTTGGCAATAAAAATAATTTTCAACTCATGATGACAGTTTTCGACACCTATTTTATCACAGATGTTCGATAACGCTGTAGCCCATCTCTTCAAGTGGTTGATATTTTTATAAAAAAGAATGATGTCAGAACACAAACCAGGGCACACTGGTGACATTATTGCTGTGAGACTCAGCCTGGGGTTTAGTATCAGCTAGTAGTACACTAGTTGTAGTTTTAGTTTACTAATTGTAGCATAATTATACTAGTAACCCATTGCAGTATGTTTAGTGTCCCAAATGCTATCTAAAAAGTCCTGTATATACTTCGACTAGAAGTTTAGTTAGTTGTAAAATTATAGTTAGGTAGCCACACTTGTATTGACAGGATGTGCCAGCGTGGGAGAGTCGAGCCAAGGGTAATGGGGCCATTTTGTTTATTCAGGTAGCTAACACACATTTTGGAAAGAATAGGTTCTAAAGCACCAGTGTGCCAAATTTTGTTTGCTTCACCACTGGTTTATATTGGAGACGATTCAGTGCTACCCTGCTGTCTGAGTAATTTGGCTGGTGATTTGGCTGGTTTGATTTTTGGGTGCACTATAATTATCCTAGTTTACTGTAGCTTAGTGGTTTTTTTTTTGTTTTTGTTTGTTTTTTACATGGGAATCCTGATTATTCATTTCTGAAGTTTGTCTGACTACTATGAGGGGTAATAGTCTATGAATGCCACCCTCTTACTGTAAACTTAACCATAACTACTAAATGCCTGCCCTGACCTTTACCCTGACCCCAACCTAAACTTAATTTGAACCTAAACCCTATAACCAAGTCTTAAGCCTCAAATATTCATTTAAAGAAGTGAGGACCAGCCAAAAAAAAAAGTTTAAAAAGTATTCCGGTCCTCAGTACGTAAATGTGAAACAAACACACATTCTCTCTCTCTCTCTCTCTCTCTCTCTCTCTCTCTCTCTCTCTTCCTCTCGGTCAGGCCAGTGCTCTTTTCTTACCTTGCTCCAGGCATCTCTTACTCTCTTCCATAGAGGGGATTGGATTAAATATATGTGTCTTTGAGAGAGAGAATTGTGTGTGTGTGTGTGTGTGTGTGTGTGTGTGTGTGCGTGAGCGTGTGCAGGATACACCATATTTTTTTCTTCTTTTTGCCTCTCTGCAGAATTGTGAAAGTGAGCAGCATTAATTCCACCCTGTCATGTCACTTCACCATCAGAGCAGCAGATCCTCTACTTTAACCCCCCCCCCCCCCCAATTTCTTTGCTTGGCCACACACCTCAGCTGCTTCACATTGCTACTGATCATGTGAACGACAACATGTTTTTTCAGTGATGTGTGAGGTGAAGCACAGAGAAAGTCAGACCAGGACACTGAGATGAAGATGAATCCATGCATCTATTAAGTGTCTCATCACATCTTAAACTCACATCTGACAGCCTAAGAATTTTTTTGCCTTGAGCAACAAGAGGCACTGACGGAAGGGGGACTAAAGGGATATAAATGACACAAGCTGAGACAGTAGAAGAGGTGAAGGAAGAGCAGTGGAGGAAGGAAGGAGCGGAGGAGTAAAGAAGAAGCAGAAGAAAGTTTGAACTAGAGGGAAAAGACAGAGCTGAACATCTCTACCCCAGCATGACATGCTCCAGCTGACTCTCCACTCTGATAACGATACCTGGTTGAGATGCTGCACTCAGTCAGAGATAACAAGCTCAGCATCTGCACATGACATATCAACATCTTCACCTCTGTGTGTGTGTGTGTGTGTGTGTGTATGTGTGTGTGTGTGAGAGAGAGAGAGTGTGATCATGTCAGTATGTTTCGCAGTCCTGAATAAGGTCATATTCAAGTCAGCTGTAGACTTGTTACTTCTCAACCCTGCACTTCAAGATTATCTGCTTCCGAACTGGGTGGCACACTGGCATAATGGTTAGCATGAGAAGGTCCTGGGTTTGATTCCCCGGTCCGGGCATTTCTATGTGGCGTTTGATTGTTGTTCCTCTGGTTGTGTGGGTTTTCTCCAAATACTCTGGTTTCCTCCCACAGTTCAAGGACATGCACATTAGGCTAACTGTCTGTTCCAAATTGCCCCTAGTGGTGTATATGAGTAAGAATGGTTGTGTGTGTTCGCCCAGCAAAGGTCTGGCAAGCTGTTCAGGGTGTACCCCGCCTTCGCCCAGTGTCAGCTGAGATAGCCGCCATATTCCCCAGGACCCTAATAGGATTAAACGGTCCGGCTGATGAGTTAGAGTACGAGTGACGATGCTTTCCAGAGAAGTGTGTGTGCTCCTGGTTTTATCTGATTCAATGACTTTTTTTCTTATCAACTGCATTTTGCTGACTTCATATTAATCCACTTAATTTTTGATTTTTATTTTTTACATCAGTGTAAAGGCTAGGCATTCATTCATTTATTCATTCAGTCATTTTCTAAGCCGTTTAATCCTAATTAGGGTCACTGGAAGCCGAGTCTGATCAAAGCTGGGGTACACCCTGAACAGCTCGCCAGACCATTGCAAGACCAACACACATACAATCATTCGCATTCATTCTCACACCTAGGGGCATTCTGGAGCAGCTGGAAAAGCTTACTGTGAATGCTTTTGGACTGTGGGAGGAAACAGGAGTACCCAGAGGAAACCCACACAATCATGGGAAGAACATACAAATTATACACTGAAACACCTGAGCCCGGGAATCAAACCCAGGCCATGAAGGCCAGACAGTCGTCCTGAATTCTATTATTTAAATCTTTTTTTTTTTCTTTTTTTTTCGGAACCGCTTATTCATAATTAGGGTTGCAGGGAGGCTGGCGCCCATCTCAGCTGACTCTGGGCGAGGGCAGGGTACACCCTGGACAGCTCAACAGGCCATTGCAGGGCCATCAGTCACACAACCATTCACACTCACACTCACACTAACACCTAGGGGTGATTTGGAATAGCCAATTAGCCTACTGTGCATGTTTTTGGACTGTGGGAGGAAACCGGATTACCTGGAGGAAACCGATGCAAGCACAGGGAGAACATGCAAACTCCACACAGAAACGACCAAGCTGGGAATCGAACCCAGGACCTTCTTGCTGTGAGGCAGACGTGCTAACCACTGCGCCACCGAGTCGCCCTTAATATTTAAATCTAATTTTTACAAAAAATGATTAAAGATAACCAAGTTTTTTTCTCACATTGCACCTCCTGTATGTCCACGTCTCATTTGTTAAACAGTTAACCTGCTCTATGCTAATAGTGGCTTATGACAGCACTTTAATGACAGTTATTCGAGCAGTGAATTACCGGCTGCCAATGTTTAATTAGCCTCAGATTTAACGACTGGTTGTAAATCTTACATTTCCATTACACTGTGACTTTTTAATCACAGCGTAACCTTTCATGGTGCTTTCTGTCCTGGTAATTTACACAGGCATGCCATGCTTGAGGCGCCTGGACTTGTTGCTGATAACTGTTCAGAATTTACATTCACTGATTCAGTCAGTTACATTTATCACTTTAGGCAGACACCCTTATCCAGAGCGGCTTACATTTTTCACTCTTCCATACAATTGAGCACTTGAGGGTGAGAAGCTCGGCCATCTGGTAGGACCTCGGTTTAGTAGCTTTGAGGGGAGTCAATCGAAGTGGCTTGGGCATCTGATTAGAATGGCACCCGAACGCCTCCCTGGTGTGGTGTTTTGGGCACATCCAACTGGGAAGGGACATGGTAGAGAGAATTTGTCTCTCAGTTGGTCTGGGAATGCCTTGGTGTCCCCCGAGAAGAACCGGATAAAGTGGGTGGGGAGATGGACATCTGGACCTGACTGCTTAGGCTGCTGCCCCTGCGACACAATCCCGAACCAAGCAAGAGCAGATGATGATGATGGGCACTTGAGAGATAAGGACCTTGCTCAAGGGTCCAACACTGGCAGTTGTCAATACTGACTCTGGCTTGTGGGACATAGAATGTCACTTCTCTGGTGGGAAAGGAGACTGAGCTGGTGCTCGAGGTTAAAAGATAACAACTAGATATAGTCGGGCTCATACTTGGGCTCTCCCATCTCGAGAGGGGCTGGACCTTGTTTCATTTTGGAGTTGCACATGGGGAGAGGTGGTGAGCCAGTGAGGGCATCCTTGTTGCCCCCCTTCTTGGTGCCCACATGTTGGGGTTTTCCCAGGTTGATGAAAGGGTAGCCTTCCTTCACCTCCAGGTGGGGGGACGGGTCCTGATTGTTGTTTGTGTTTATGCACCAAATGATAGTTCAGAGTATCCACCCTTTTTAGAGTCAGTCCCTAGGGGTTGTGGCAGAGGGCACTCACCCTGGGGACTCCCTCGTTGTCCTGGGAGACTTCTGTGCACATGTGGGCAATGACAGTGTGACTTGGAAGGGTGTGATTGGTAGGTATGGCCTCCCCGATCTGAGCTCAAATTGTGTTTCATTGTTGGACTTCTGGGCTCGTCACAGTTTGTCCATCACGAACACCATGTTTAAACGTAAGGGTGTCCATAAGTGCACATGGCACCAGGACACCTGAGGCCACAGTTTGATGAATTACTTTGTAGCCTTGGGACTCCCAAGGCAGCGGTTGCTGATGCAAAAACTCAGGTGTGGGAGGAGTTTGGTGAGGGCCTGGAAAAGGTTCTGGACCATCATCCAATTGCTTAGGAGGGGGAAGTAATACTTAACAAACACAGTGTTTACAGTGTAACTGAGGCATTGCCCACCTCGACTGGGGATGTTGTCGGGAGATGGAAGGAGTACTTTTACGGACCTCCTCAATACCACCAACATGCCCTTTGTGAAAGAGGAAGAGTCTGGGAGTTCAGAAGGGGGTCTGCCCATCACTGGGGTGGGGGTTGCTAAGGTAGTTAAAAACACCTTGGTGGCCATCTCCGGGGGTGGACGAGATCTGCCCTGAATACCTCAGAGCTTTGGATATTGTAGGACTGCCTTAGTTGACACATCTCTGCAACACTACATGGTCACTGGGGGTTGTACATCTGGATTGGCAAATCGAGGTGGTAGTTCACCTTTTTAATAAAGGGGACTGGAGGGTGTGTTCCAACTATTGTGGAATCACACTCCTTAGCCTACCCAGGAAAGTCTATTCAGGAATACTGGAGAGGAGGATCTGACCAATGGTTGAACTTCAAAGGAGCCTTCAGGAGGAACAATGTGGTTTTCGTCTGGGCCGCAGCACTCTTGACCAACTCTCATTAACGATGTTGTCCATTTGGCTACATCAAGCTTAGGCTGCTGCCCCTGCGACCCAACCCTGGATTAAGCAGAAGAAAATGAAGACGAAGAAGAAGAGGTCTTCTCATTCATTCATATATATTTGTACACAATGGGCAAGTCAATGACCGTGTACGGGAGGAGTGACATTCCTGCCATACACGAGTCTCTGCTGCCTGGCAGGTGGTCTTGGGAAAGGCAAAGGCTAAGGGAGTAAACCCAAACCGAAAAGCCAAATTGAAGCCCCTATGGCATTTGGATGATGCACTGTAACACCTTCTGCAACTCCTTCAGCTAAGCTGGAACTAAATTCTACTGGCTCATCCTTTCCTAGGATCAAACTAGCAAAGCCAAAATGGGGGCCTTGTTGATTTGGCAGCCCAGGGCCTCCATATCATCCTCCCAGGCTTGTAGCACTCTGGAGAGGTCACTCGTCACAAGACATCAGCATATCTATTCTCATCTCAGTGTCATGCATGTTGTATTTCTGTGACCAGTATTCTCTCATCTTTTAGCTCCTCCTGCACAGTGCTGGGATTATAAATAATGTAGATACTCTCGGTGCAATTTATTACAGCAGTTTAGCCTTAATATTTGCTTAGCATATTCTATGGAGAGTGCCACAATTTTGCATACCTCTCAAACCTTCCTAAATTATATTTAAATTAGTTGATAAGATGAATAAGCGAAATCCTATAACTCTATTTCATAGCAAAATAAAAATCTAGAAGGTGTGAATAAAGCTCTGTTGGTGGGATGGCACAGGGTGCCCTTAGTAGAGTATAATTAAGTGGTCTGCCATTTAGAAACATGGGACGTCCCACACCAATAGTGTCTTGAGCATTAAGGAAAGGAGGCAGGGGCATCGGTCAATTTGGAACAGCCAGTTAGCCTAATGTGCATGCCTTTGGACAGTGGGAAGAAACTGGAGCACCCAGAGGAACCCCATGCAAGCATGGGGAGAACTCCACACAGAAATGCCCTTAGGCGTGTTTGTGAGTGTGAGTGGTCGCATGTGTGCATGTTGGCCCTGCAGTAGACTGGCAAGCTGTTCACCCAATGTCGGCTGAGATAGGCTCCAACCTCCCCACCACCCTAGTACCCACTGCAGGCTTAAGCAGTTTCGGCAAATGAATGAATGAAAAGAAGGCAGGATTTTAATCTACTTGTAATCTACATTCTACATCTACAAGCTAATATCTCTACAGAGATTTATTAGCACCACAGTTTGTCTAGATTTTACACGAGTGTTGGTTGACAAGAGAAAATAACTGCATTACACACAGGCTGCAGCACCCCACTGTCCTTGTGAGGAAAAAAGACATATAAGTAGAAATTTACATTTACAGACATTCTTATCCAGAGCGGCTTACAATAATAATTTTTTTTACAACTGAGCAGTTGATGGTTAAGGGCCTTGCTCAAGGGCCCAACAGTGGTGATTGAACTGCTGATCTTCAGATCAGTAACCCATTGCCTTAACCACTAAGCCATCACTGCCCGGAATCTTAAGGACTTTTGATTAAGCAATATAAAAGCCCTTAAGACTTCACCCAGCTTTCAGGGGTTATTCCTGATAGCTAACAGGGTCTTGCTATTCAAATGTTCTTTCATACCTCATACACTTCTCTATGATTAGTTCTTTAACCTTAAACGAGGGGTGTTTTATATCTGAAATCACATTTAAAGTTTCGACAGACTCAGACAGATCATTCTCTAAAATTTACATTTGTGCTCTTGGATTTTTAAAAAGAGTAGTGATGATATCCATGGACATACAACCCAAGGCTATGCTGCTCAAGGCTATTCACCTTGCAGCTCAGTATGGTCACATGTCTATAGACAAAATGTTCCTTGAAGAGGACGCTGATGCATGGGGTACCAGCCATATCCTGCACACAGGTGAATGCAGTCACAGACTAAAGGACAGTAACATTTACATTTATAGCATTTGGCAGATGCTCGTATCCAGTCCAGCTGATGATTTAATTTCATTTTTAGAACAGAGCAGTTCAGGCTCAAGGGCCCAACAGTGGAATTTTGGTGGTACTGGGCTTGAACTTACCTTTCTTGATAGTCATCTGATTAACTGAGCTAGATGGGCTTAAGAGGAAATCAACCTTCATAAATATGACCTTTGGTAGTTGGTGAGGTATGAAGTTTGGTTGGTGATGCTTCAGTTTGAAAGTTATGTAGTCTGGAGATGGAATTTTGAGAGTAGCTTAAAGATGATCTAAAGAACTTAAAGATGGTGTTGTGGCATGGAAATTGTATGGTTTGAAGGTGATGGGTAACTTAGAGGCACTGTGCTTTAATAGATTTATGAGATTTGTAGAAGGTGCATTTTGAAGATGGTATGATTTGGAGTGTGGGTTGAAATTGCTGAGATTTGGTATTTGGAAGGTATTGACTATTTTGCAGATGGTGTGGTTTGAAAGTTGTATGGATGCTGACAGACTTAGTAATTATCATTTGTTTTCATGCTCCATTTATTCAGCCTACAGTGCATGTTTTTGGACTGTGGATGGAAAGTGGAGTACCTGGAGGAAACCCACGCAAGCAAAGGGAGAGTATGCAAACTCCACACAGAAATGCCCGAGATCAGGAATCAAACCCAGGACCTTCTTGCTGTGAGGCGGACGTGCTAACCACTGCGCCCCTATGCCGCCCTGTTTAGTAATTACTAAATAATAAAAAAAACAATTCATTCTGTCATTGTGCAAAATCTGGATGTTTCAAGGGAAAGAAATACTATTAATGGATTTCACTGCTGCTAAGCACATCTTTGTTCTCCATCTTTCTGAAAATATACCCGATGAATACAACATTCTCACCTGGATGAAATCTGATGCATTAAGAGGCAGTTTATATTTCAGAGCCCTTTCATTAATGGTGTTCTTTGAATGTGAAAAGTCTGCACTGTAATAAAGTCAAAGTCAGTTTTCAGAAATTCTTAAATCATGAGAATAACAGCTCAATAAATGTACAATATATGACGGGAGATTCATCTTTAGCACCAATGCAAGAAAGAAAGGGGTGTTTGGGATCAAGTTCATTTTCCCCAGTAACATGCATTTTACATTTATATATATATATATATAAATATATATATATATATATATATATATATATATATATATATACATACACACAGCTATATTCTATCTCATACGTATATCTTAATTTATTGAATATATTTTGTTTCTTATTGTCCTTTTCTTAAGCTGACCTAAATCCTGTTGTTATGTTTTTTTCATTTTTTTGTAAAAAAAAAAAAAAAAGTTTTTTTTTCCTTGTAAAGTTGTTCTTCTAAAATTTTAATTATTGTTCTTTTGTTCTTGCTGCTTGATAGTTTATTCTTTACATTTAGACAGTCGTACTAAGCATTTCACTACATATTGTACTGTGTATAATTTGTATGTGATAAAACTTGAATTGAATTAAATTGAATTGAATTTTCTTCTTAAACAATATTTTGAGCTTGTAACCAGGAAGAAAAATTCTTTCTTTTGTCTCCTTTAAAAAACCAAACAAAAAAAAAAATAATAATAAAACATAAAAAAAATAAAATAAAAAATAAACAATGACAGCTTAACAATTGCTGCTGTTTCGACACCAGTGACTAACTCCCTCTGTATTTACCCTTCTTTGTTGGCCAGGAGCAATTACTTGAGATTGGATCAGTAGAATTCTATTTCACTGATACTGGGTGGAGCTTAGCTGCATAACAGTCCTTAAGAAATGTTGGATAGGAGATTTGTAATAAGTATACTCATATAGTCTGCGATGGCCTGGCGAGCTGTCCAGGGTGTACTCTGCCCTCACCCAGAGTCGGCTGAGATGGGCGCCAGCCTCCCCGTGACCCTAATTAGGATTAAGCGCTTCAGAAAATGACATGACATGACATACTCATATAGTCTCCTTCTTTCTGATTTATTTGGTTTCCTATTTAATGGCCACTGTGCAAAATTGTCTGTGAAAAGTATGAATATTTTCAAAATTGCCATAAAAACAAAACTATTTAATTTGTAAATTCATGTGAACCTTAAATTACCTGACAAAAGAACAAAGAAAACATTGTTGGGGTTTGATGTCTGCAACACATTCAACAAAAGTTTATCAGTATAGCAATATCTCACTTACATTTATTTATTTATTTATTGGCAATATGGATATTAATAACTGCATGATTTTTTTTTTTTACCATTCTTGTTTGATACAATACTTCAGCTGGTCAACCATTCATGGTCGTCACTGTCTAAACTTGTGTTCATTATACACCATACATTTTCTTTAGCTGGACTGAAAGCAGACCTTTCAGCCATTCTCCATAGCATTGTTCCTCATGCAGAATAAGGCCTGGCATTGTCCTGCTGAAATAAGTTTGGACTTCTCAAAAAGACACATACTTTTGATGGCAACATACAGTTTGACTCTTTAACACCCCACTATATGCCTCCACATCAGTGATACTTTTTCACAAATGCAACTCACCCATGCTGTGGGCACTGATGCATCCTCATAACATCACAGATGATAGATATTTCACCTTTTGCGGATAACAATTAGGATGGTCATTTTTCATCTTTGGCCTGGAGAACATGCTGTGCGTTTTTGCACTGTCATTCGGTCCATCTGACATGAGCTTGGCACCAGAGAACTCGAATATGTTTCTGTAAAACATTGATGTATGGTTTCCTCCTTGTTGTAATCAGTTTCAGGTTTCATTTTTGGATGCACAGGCTGACTGTCATAAGTGTGTGTGGGTGTGTGTGTGTGTGTGTGTGTGTGTGTGTGTGTGTGGGTGTGTACGCATGTGTGCATATGTGTATGTGAGTCAGTGACTGAGAGGTGTCTGTGTGTGTGTGTGTGTGTGTGTGTGTGTGTGTGTGTGTGTGTGTGTGTGTGTGTGTGTGTGTGTGGGGG
>JAOUQZ010044179.1:0-11906 GCA_028564935.1 Neosilurus hyrtlii | reverse complement strand
TATATAAATATGTGTGTGTGTGTGTGTGTATATATAATATATATATATATATATATATATATATAAGTTTAACGTTTCTGTGTGGAGTTTGCATGTTCTTCCGGTGCATGGGTTTCCTTTGTGTACTCAGGTTTCCTCCTACATTCCAAAGACATGCACATTACCCGCTGTTGTCTGAGATAGGCTCCAATGTTCCAACGACCCTAATCAGGATTAAGCAGCTTGGTAAATGAGTGAGTGAGTAAGTGAGTGAGAGTGGAGGGATGGAGTATCACACAAGTTACACTCCATTAGATGTTGGAGATGATTCGGATCAAATTCTGGATCCAGAAGTTTTTGAAAAGTTCTTTACCCCTTTGAAAAAATACCATTTTTTGGAAGTGTGCTAATACAGCAGGCCTGGCTTGGCAGAGGTTTGCGCTCTGCGAGTGCTCTTATTATTTTTTAAAACTCTTTTCACTGAGCCTTTATATTTCTGTATGGTTATTCCATTGTAATTAACCATAAACGGCTTTATGGTTTTCCATGAGCAAAAGAAACATCAGTGATATTTTGTTCCTAATCATGTTTTCCATTTTTACTAGCAAACGTTTTCTTGTAAAGGTTTAGTAGTCAGCTGGGTGAGTGTGCACAAAGACAGCTAGCAGAAGAATGATCATATGCTTTTAAAATGTAGAGGAGTGTATGTAAACAAAAACAAGGAATTGTATTCTGGAAAAGTGAGCAGGCCCCTTTAACTTGCTTCCTCGACGGGTCTGCTATCAAGTCAATGTCGTAGATTCGTCCACTTTATGGTGCTGCACCCTCTGTTTGGATAATGTTTCACAGAAAGTCTTCTTCACATTAAGTCAGATCTGAAATAAATAGAATTATAAAAGATCATGATCTACTAGATTTCCTTTTACTTAAAATTACAGTACATGCCCAGTAAATAAGAAAAAGGAGATTTATATATGAGGCTCCATTGCAATGGTGTTGATTCATGGGTGACATGAATATAGGGGTTAAAGTCCACAAGTAACTAGACTCCACAAGTCACCAGAAACTTAGCCAAAACTCACCTGCTGCTTGGAGCAAAATGACTTTAGCGTCATTATCCTGCCTTTATATAGCCGTGGCTACAGAGGACTTGTAGTGTTTGAAGAAGCACGATCCATAAAGGCGTGAAACTAAGTGGTTTGGCAAATGAGTGAGTGAGTGAGTGAGTGTATACTGTAAGGAAAATTATTAATCCTGCAAGGGAAATTATTGCGTCTGCAATTAATCCATCCAAACTGAGCACACACACTTGGAGCAGTGGGCTGCCACACATTGGGGCGCCCGGAGAGCAGTTGGGGGTTAGGTGTCTTGCTCAAGGGCACTTCAGCCATGAAGGCGGAGGAAGAGAAGGCACAGCTCACTCCCCCACCTCCACACATTTTTGCTGCTGGTTCGGGACTCGAACCAGCGACCTTTAGGTCCCAAAACCGCTTCTCCAACATTTAGGCTACGGCTGCCCTAATATCCATATATCTGTACATCAATATCTATATGCATATTTGTGATTTTTTTTTAAATTGAGACTTTTATCTTTACCTTATTCTTTACTTGGTATGGAGCAACTGTGTGCACAAAAGTTCCTCCGGGATCAGTAATTAAATCAGAGACTGGGATTTGCTTTAATTTACAATTTGGTAGAGTCTCTTTACACCTGGGTGAAAATAGATATCTGGCAGCTAGTTGGCTAGTTACACCCGGATGAACTATTCAGTCATTTATAACCGTTAGGATTAGAGTTTGGGTGTTAATAGCTATAACTGTTGTCTGCCGGGTGCCTGGGTGCTTTCCTTGTCTCTAGGTGGTGCTATATACACCTGGGTGTAAATAGGATCAGTGGCTGCTTACACCCCAGGTGAAGATAACATCTGCCTTGGTATTATCATGGAGATCAAGTTGAAGAGTGTACTCATGTCTGTTTTGGCAAGTCCTCAAAAGTCTATCATGAGCTGCATGTAGGAAAACAATCAAAAATGAGTGTTGTGTGTGCAGTTAGTTGTATATTCCTGAAGACAATGCATGCTGTAATGATTCAAAATAAATTCATAAAAGAATTAAGGGCAGCACAATGGCGGAGTGGTTAGTACATCTGCTTTAAAGCAAGAAGGTCCTCAGTTTGAGTTCTGAGCTTCTGTGTGGAGTTCTTGCCATGATTGTGTGGTGATTGTGTGGGTACTCCAAGTTCTCCGGTGTTCTCACAGTCTAAACACCCGCAGTTTTTCCATGTTGTCCCAAGGTGTGAATGTGAGTGTGAGTGGTAGTGTGTGTTGACCCTACTGTGGACTGACGAACTGTTCATGACACCCCTGTCTTCACCCAGAGTCTCTAGGCTCCAGTCTCCACGTAACCCTGATGGAATAAACCATTTTGGGAAATGAATGAATGAATGTCTAAAAGAAATAAAATAAATAAATAAACAAGGAAACTACTACTACTACTATTATTATTATTATTATTATTATTAATAATAATAGTTACATTAATATATTTATTATTCATTCATTCATTCATTCATTTAGCTGCTTAGTCCTAATTAGGGTCACGAGGAGGCTGGCACCCATCCCAGCCAACTCTGGGTGAAGGCGAGGTACACCCTGGACAGCTCACTAGGCCATCGCACGGCCAACACACACACACAACAATTGACACTCACACCTAGGGACAATTTGGAACCATCAATCAGCCTACTGTGCATGTTTTTGGACTATGGGAGGAAACCAGAGTACCCGGTGGAAACCCACGCAAGCACAGGGAGAACATGCAAACTCAACACGGAAACGCCCTGAGCCCGGGAATTGAACCCAGGGCCTTCTTGTTTCGAGGTTTACGTGCTAACTACTGCACCACCATGCTGCCATATATTTATTATACTATTTTATATTGCTAATGACAGTGTATCATGTGATTACTGTAAATAAATAATAACAATAATATATCTTTATGTCTGTTGTATCTAAGATGAAAATGTTCTTATTTACAGCTGACTTGTGTCCTTGTGTGTGTGAATGGAGAGCAGGATGAACGGAATACCACACATAGTTTCTGCATGTTTGAGCATGCTCCAGCTTACAGTAACCCAACTCGGAAAGAAGAAAATGTTTTATATATTTTATGTAAATTTTGAGGGGGGAAAACAATGAAAGCCATGCGTGATATCTGACGATGCCAAAAAATGGCAGAACATACCAGGATAAAGGGAAAGAAGAATGAATAGGAAGAAAACCTGATGAAAAACGACTTGCATCACATTTATACATAATAAAATCAATACCACTGAAATAAACATAGGGAATACTATAAAGGTCAGTAAAAACACCTGTATAAGGATGCCTGGTGTACTTGGAAGTGAAGGTCCAGTTACATAAACTTTATTGTTTGCAAACATCTGGATGAGTTAATAATGTGACTGCGTTATTTTATAATTCTTGACCATCAGGGATTCGTCTATGGCTATGAATACGATCACGTAACCTGTTTATCAGGTCTGCAGTAGTTCTTTCTCATTCCTGTGCTAATACTTTGTTAGATCCACATCTGGACCAAGATTTACAAGTTAACAGGGTGTAAAACTCAGCTTCTACTCGAGATTATTCATTTTCAGTTGTTAAGGCAACAATTTGCTATTTGCAGATATCGAATCTGGTGGCATGCTGGCGCAACGGTTAGCATGTCCGACTCACAGCATGAAGGCTCCTGGAGTCGGGCGTTTCTGTGTGGAGTTTGCTCGTCCTCCCTGTGCTTGCCTGGGTTTCCTCCGGGTTTCCAGTTTCCTCCCACAGTCCAAAAGCATGCACAGTAGGCTAATAGACTGTTCCAATCATGCCTAGGTGTGAGAGTGAGTGTGAATGGTTGTGTGTGATGGCCCTGCAATGGCCTGGTGAGCTGTCCAGGGTGTATTCCTCCCTCGCTCAGAGTTGGCTGAGATGAGCGCTAGCCTAAACGTGACCCTAATTACGATTTAGCAGCTTAGAAAACGAATTAATGAATAAAGATCTGGAATCTGATATGCTACAAAGAGAAACAATATGATTTATACTCTTATGGCAATGATTTGATATTGATGAATCTGGGTGGCATGGTGGTGTAGTGGTTAGCACGTGTGCCTCACAGTAAGAATGTCTCGGGTTTGACTTCTGTGTGGAGTTTGCATCTTTTCTTGCATGGGTTTCCTCCGGGTACTCCGGTTTCCTCCCACAGTCAAAAGACATGCACATTAGGCTAATTCCAAGCTGTGTGAATGCTTGTGTGTGTGTGTGTGTGTGTGTGTGTGTGTGTGTGTGTGTGTGTGTGTTGCCCTGCTATGGGGTTTCCAGGGTGTATCCCACCTTTGCCCAGTGTCGGCTGAGATAGGCTTCAGCCTCCGTACAACCCTAACAGGATTAAGTGATTCAGCAAATGAGCAAAATGAGTTGCCACTGCTGCCACCCCAGTGGAGCTAACTGGGTGTAAAAGAACCATTGCTGTCATTTGAAGTAGGCCACTGAATTGCCGTTAGTGTTTCTGCTCTGTGATGGCATGGCGAGTGTACCCCACCCTCGCCCAGAGTCGGGTGAGATGAGCGCCAGCCTCCCCCGCAACCCTAATTAATATTAAGCGGTTCAGAAAATGAATGAACTAATGAATAATTATGTTAAGCATGTTGGCGTAGTGGTTAACACGTTTGCCTCACAGCAAGAAGGTCCTGGGTTCGATTCCCAGGCTTGAGTGTGTGCATGGGTTTTCTCTAAGTACTCTGGTTTCCTCCCACAGTCCAAAGACATGCACATTAGGCTAACCAGCTGTTCCAAATTGACCCTTGGTGTGAGTGTGTATGGTTGTGTGTGTTGCCCTGCAATAGTCTGGTGAGCTGTTCAAGGTGTACCTTACCTTCATACAGTGTTGGCTGAGATAGGCACCAGCCTCCCCTATGAATATATACTATTTACAAGTATTTCTCTTGAATCTAGAGTTCAAAATCTACAGAGATCATCCTCACTGGGAACATCACTGCCTGGTACAGAAGCCAAAGATAACAGTGGAAGCAGCTAGCAGTGGGTCACCAGGTCAGCAGGACAGTCTGGAGGATATTTACACCAGGTGATGCAGGACCAGAGCACAAAAAGATCTTAAAAGATCTCACACACCCTGCCAACAGATTGTTCCCATGGCCGAGGTCTGGAAAATACCTCTATAACTACATGAACAGGACTGACAGGGGTTGAGGGGGGCCTCGTTCCCCAAGTCATCAGAACCCTGAACTAATGGCCATGACCATCCTCCAGCTACCCTGCACATCTCGCTCTATGTCTCTCTCTCTTTCTCTCCCCCTCTCTCTCTATCTCTATCTCTCTCTAGCCCTGTCTCACACACACACACACACACACACACACACACACACACACACACACACACACACACACACTTCATACACATACATGCACTTACACGGAATGCTTATAATAATAATAATAATAATAATAATAATAATAATAATAATAATGATGATGATGATGATGATGATGATGATGATGACGATGATTATAATAAATCACTCTGAATATGTTGTACAGTTATTTAAGAATTATTTTGTATTTAAAAAAAAAAAAAAAAAAACACTTCTCCACCGTGCCACCCACTGTCAATCCAACAATTTTTTTTTATTTTAATAAACTTTTATCATTCAATAACATTTTTTGGTTGATGTTATTGGGATTTTTAAAACTCTCCTATTGCCATTATAATTATTCAAGTTTTCAAGTTTTGAGTTTATTTGTCATAAACAGTTAACAATGAAACGTCACTACCGGCAATTAAATTCTTGGACTCAGAGCCCCCTCAAAATTGCATTTAAGAAACAAATATTGTTCATAAATTTAACATTTAGATAAAATATAAGGTAAGAATAAAAACTATAAAAGTAAAAGGAACAAACATATATATATATGTTTGTTCCTTTTACTTTTATAGTTTTTATTCTTACCTTATATTTTATCTAAATGTTAAATTTATGAACAATATTTGTTTCTTAAATGCAATTTTGAGGGGGCTCTGAGTCCAAGAATTTAATTGCCGGTAGTGACGTTTCATTGTTAACTGTTTATGACAAATAAACTCAAAACTTGAAAACTTGAATAATTATAATGGCAATAGGAGAGTTTTAAAAATCCCAATAACATCAACCAAAAAATGTTATTGAATGATAAAAGTTTATTAAAATAAAAAAAAATTGTTGGATTGACAGTGGGTGGCACGGTGGAGAAGTGTTTTTTTTTTTTTTTTTTTAAATACAAAATAATTCTTAAATAACTGTACAACATATTCAGAGTGATTTATTATAATCATCGTCATCATCATCATCATCATCATCATCATCATCATTATTATTATTATTATTATTATTATTATTATTATTATTATTATAAGCATTCCGTGTAAGTGCATGTATGTGTATGAAGTGTGTGTGTGTGTGTGTGTGTGTGTGTGTGTGTGTGTGTGTGTGTGTGTGTGTGTGTGAGACAGGGCTAGAGAGAGATAGAGATAGAGAGAGAGGGGGAGAGAAAGAGAGAGAGACATAGAGCGAGATGTGCAGGGTAGCTGGAGGATGGTCATGGCCATTAGTTCAGGGTTCTGATGACTTGGGGAACGAGGCCCCCCTCAACCCCTGTCAGTCCTGTTCATGTAGTTATAGAGGTATTTTCCAGACCTCGGCCATGGGAACAATCTGTTGGCAGGGTGTGTGAGATCTTTTAAGATCTTTTTGTGCTCTGGTCCTGCATCACCTGGTGTAAATATCCTCCAGACTGTCCTGCTGACCTGGTGACCCACTGCTAGCTGCTTCCACTGTTATCTTTGGCTTCTGTACCAGGCAGTGATGTTCCCAGTGAGGATGATCTCTGTAGATTTTGAACTCTAGATTCAAGAGAAATACTTGTAAATAGTATATATTCATAGGGGAGGCTGGTGCCTATCTCAGCCAACACTGTATGAAGGTAAGGTACACCTTGAACAGCTCACCAGACTATTGCAGGGCAACACACACAACCATACACACTCACACCAAGGGTCAATTTGGAACAGCTGGTTAGCCTAATGTGCATGTCTTTGGACTGTGGGAGGAAACCAGAGTACTTAGAGAAAACCCATGCACACACTCAAGCCTGGGAATCGAACCCAGGACCTTCTTGCTGTGAGGCAAACGTGTTAACCACTACGCCAACATGCTTAACATAATTATTCATTAGTTCATTCATTTTCTGAACCGCTTAATATTAATTAGGGTTGCGGGGGAGGCTGGCGCTCATCTCACCCGACTCTGGGCGAGGGTGGGGTACACTCGCCATGCCATCACAGAGCAGAAACACTAACGGCAATTCAGTGGCCTACTTCAAATGACAGCAATGGTTCTTTTACACCCAGTTAGCTCCACTGGGGTGGCAGCAGTGGCAACTCATTTTGCTCATTTGCTGAATCACTTAATCCTGTTAGGGTTGTACGGAGGCTGAAGCCTATCTCAGCCGACACTGGGCAAAGGTGGGATACACCCTGGAAACCCCATAGCAGGGCAACACACACACACACACACACACACACACACACACACACACACACACACAAGCATTCACACAGCTTGGAATTAGCCTAATGTGCATGTCTTTTGACTGTGGGAGGAAACCGGAGTACCCGGAGGAAACCCATGCAAGAAAAGATGCAAACTCCACACAGAAGTCAAACCCGAGACATTCTTACTGTGAGGCACACGTGCTAACCACTACACCACCATGCCACCCAGATTCATCAATATCAAATCATTGCCATAAGAGTATAAATCATATTGTTTCTCTTTGTAGCATATCAGATTCCAGATCTTTATTCATTAATTCGTTTTCTAAGCTGCTAAATCGTAATTAGGGTCACGTTTAGGCTAGCGCTCATCTCAGCCAACTCTGAGCGAGGGAGGAATACACCCTGGACAGCTCACCAGGCCATTGCAGGGCCATCACACACAACCATTCACACTCACTCTCACACCTAGGCATGATTGGAACAGTCTATTAGCCTACTGTGCATGCTTTTGGACTGTGGGAGGAAACTGGAAACCCGGAGGAAACCCAGGCAAGCACAGGGAGGACGAGCAAACTCCACACAGAAACGCCCGACTCCAGGAGCCTTCATGCTGTGAGTCGGACATGCTAACCGTTGCGCCAGCATGCCACCAGATTCGATATCTGCAAATAGCAAATTGTTGCCTTAACAACTGAAAATGAATAATCTCGAGTAGAAGCTGAGTTTTACACCCTGTTAACTTGTAAATCTTGGTCCAGATGTGGATCTAACAAAGTATTAGCACAGGAATGAGAAAGAACTACTGCAGACCTGATAAACAGGTTACGTGATCGTATTCATAGCCATAGACGAATCCCTGATGGTCAAGAATTATAAAATAACGCAGTCACATTATTAACTCATCCAGATGTTTGCAAACAATAAAGTTTATGTAACTGGACCTTCACTTCCAAGTACACCAGGCATCCTTATACAGGTGTTTTTACTGACCTTTATAGTATTCCCTATGTTTATTTCAGTGGTATTGATTTTATTATGTATAAATGTGATGCAAGTCGTTTTTCATCAGGTTTTCTTCCTATTCATTCTTCTTTCCCTTTATCCTGGTATGTTCTGCCATTTTTTGGCATCGTCAGATATCACGCATGGCTTTCATTGTTTTCCCCCCTCAAAATTTACATAAAATATATAAAACATTTTCTTCTTTCCGAGTTGGGTTACTGTAAGCTGGAGCATGCTCAAACATGCAGAAACTATGTGTGGTATTCCGTTCATCCTGCTCTCCATTCACACACACAAGGACACAAGTCAGCTGTAAATAAGAACATTTTCATCTTAGATACAACAGACATAAAGATATATTATTGTTATTATTTATTTACAGTAATCACATGATACACTGTCATTAGCAATATAAAATAGTATAATAAATATATGGCAGCATGGTGGTGCAGTAGTTAGCACGTAAACCTCGAAACAAGAAGGCCCTGGGTTCAATTCCCGGGCTCAGGGCGTTTCCGTGTTGAGTTTGCATGTTCTCCCTGTGCTTGCGTGGGTTTCCACCGGGTACTCTGGTTTCCTCCCATAGTCCAAAAACATGCACAGTAGGCTGATTGATGGTTCCAAATTGTCCCTAGGTGTGAGTGTCAATTGTTGTGTGTGTGTGTTGGCCGTGCGATGGCCTAGTGAGCTGTCCAGGGTGTACCTCGCCTTCACCCAGAGTTGGCTGGGATGGGTGCCAGCCTCCTCGTGACCCTAATTAGGACTAAGCAGCTAAATGAATGAATGAATGAATGAATAATAAATATATTAATGTAACTATTATTATTAATAATAATAATAATAATAATAATAGTAGTAGTAGTAGTTTCCTTGTTTATTTATTTATTTTATTTCTTTTAGACATTCATTCATTCATTTCCCAAAATGGTTTATTCCATCAGGGTTACGTGGAGACTGGAGCCTAGAGACTCTGGGTGAAGACAGGGGTGTCATGAACAGTTCGTCAGTCCACAGTAGGGTCAACACACACTACCACTCACACTCACATTCACACCTTGGGACAACATGGAAAAACTGCGGGTGTTTAGACTGTGAGAACACCGGAGAACTTGGAGTACCCACACAATCACCACACAATCATGGCAAGAACTCCACACAGAAGCTCAGAACTCAAACTGAGGACCTTCTTGCTTTAAAGCAGATGTACTAACCACTCCGCCATTGTGCTGCCCTTAATTCTTTTATGAATTTATTTTGAATCATTACAGCATGCATTGTCTTCAGGAATATACAACTAACTGCACACACAACACTCATTTTTGATTGTTTTCCTACATGCAGCTCATGATAGACTTTTGAGGACTTGCCAAAACAGACATGAGTACACTCTTCAACTTGATCTCCATGATAATACCAAGGCAGATGTTATCTTCACCTGGGGTGTAAGCAGCCACTGATCCTATTTACACCCAGGTGTATATAGCACCACCTAGAGACAAGGAAAGCACCCAGGCACCCGGCAGACAACAGTTATAGCTATTAACACCCAAACTCTAATCCTAACGGTTATAAATGACTGAATAGTTCATCCGGGTGTAACTAGCCAACTAGCTGCCAGATATCTATTTTCACCCAGGTGTAAAGAGACTCTACCAAATTGTAAATTAAAGCAAATCCCAGTCTCTGATTTAATTACTGATCCCGGAGGAACTTTTGTGCACACAGTTGCTCCATACCAAGTAAAGAATAAGGTAAAGATAAAAGTCTCAATTTAAAAAAAAATCACAAATATGCATATAGATATTGATGTACAGATATATGGATATTAGGGCAGCCGTAGCCTAAATGTTGGAGAAGCGGTTTTGGGACCTAAAGGTCGCTGGTTCGAGTCCCGAACCAGCAGCAAAAATGTGTGGAGGTGGGGGAGTGAGCTGTGCCTTCTCTTCCTCCGCCTTCATGGCTGAAGTGCCCTTGAGCAAGACACCTAACCCCCAACTGCTCTCCGGGCGCCCCAATGTGTGGCAGCCCACTGCTCCAAGTGTGTGTGCTCAGTTTGGATGGATTAATTGCAGACGCAATAATTTCCCTTGCAGGATTAATAATTTTCCTTACAGTATACACTCACTCACTCACTCACTCATTTGCCAAACCACTTAGTTTCACGCCTTTATGGATCGTGCTTCTTCAAACACTACAAGTCCTCTGTAGCCACGGCTATATAAAGGCAGGATAATGACGCTAAAGTCATTTTGCTCCAAGCAGCAGGTGAGTTTTGGCTAAGTTTCTGGTGACTTGTGGAGTCTAGTTACTTGTGGACTTTAACCCCTATATTCATGTCACCCATGAATCAACACCATTGCAATGGAGCCTCATATATAAATCTCCTTTTTCTTATTTACTGGGCATGTACTGTAATTTTAAGTAAAAGGAAATCTAGTAGATCATGATCTTTTATAATTCTATTTATTTCAGATCTGACTTAATGTGAAGAAGACTTTCTGTGAAACATTATCCAAACAGAGGGTGCAGCACCATAAAGTGGACGAATCTACGACATTGACTTGATAGCAGACCCGTCGAGGAAGCAAGTTAAAGGGGCCTGCTCACTTTTCCAGAATACAATTCCTTGTTTTTGTTTACATACACTCCTCTACATTTTAAAAGCATATGATCATTCTTCTGCTAGCTGTCTTTGTGCACACTCACCCAGCTGACTACTAAACCTTTACAAGAAAACGTTTGCTAGTAAAAATGGAAAACATGATTAGGAACAAAATATCACTGATGTTTCTTTTGCTCATGGAAAACCATAAAGCCGTTTATGGTTAATTACAATGGAATAACCATACAGAAATATAAAGGCTCAGTGAAAAGAGTTTTAAAAAATAATAAGAGCACTCGCAGAGCGCAAACCTCTGCCAAGCCAGGCCTGCTGTATTAGCACACTTCCAAAAAATGGTATTTTTTCAAAGGGGTAAAGAACTTTTCAAAAACTTCTGGATCCAGAATTTGATCCGAATCATCTCCAACATCTAATGGAGTGTAACTTGTGTGATACTCCATCCCTCCACTCTCACTCACTTACTCACTCACTCATTTACCAAGCTGCTTAATCCTGATTAGGGTCGTTGGAACATTGGAGCCTATCTCAGACAACAGCGGGTAATGTGCATGTCTTTGGAATGTAGGAGGAAACCTGAGTACACAAAGGAAACCCATGCACCGGAAGAACATGCAAACTCCACACAGAAACGTTAAACTTATATATATATATATATATATATATATATTATATATACACACACACACACACACATATTTATATA
>JAOUQZ010044177.1:0-11907 GCA_028564935.1 Neosilurus hyrtlii | reverse complement strand
TATATATATATATATATATATATATATATATATACACACACACACACACACACACAAGACTGGAAAATACCCTTGCATGACGTACCTTTAAAAACTAAAATGCTATGTTTCAACGGCCGATCTTGTGTGTACTGTATAATCTATGCCACTGGTCCTTTATATCTTTGTGCATAAAAGCAAGCAGATAATCCTGCTAACAGTAGAGCCTAGGGAGTTTCAACAGCAACACTATCAACTTTTGTGACTCCATGAACATTTCAATAACTTTAAAGCATGTACATTTCTTTAAACTATCAATAATGTGGTTAAATATGTACGTTACACATAGCCATTTTTAAACTGCCCCTCTAACAGACATAACCTGATACAAAGCCATTTAATTAGTACAGCCTAACTTAGTTATACTGTATTATCACCATTGATGCTATATCTAACCTTAACTTTTATAATAGGCTACCTGCTGAAACTGTACATCGGTATACTGCTTATAGTATTGTTGCTACAGTACAGATGACAAAAATATATTTCGACACCTGTCATTTATATCAGTAAACTTCAGGCACCTCGTCAGCCTCTGCTCTAAACCTTGAAACCATTGTTAAAAAAATATAACGTTGATTTTAAAATATGCATCATGTTTGTTTAACATCATGTTTGCATGTTTAAGTGGCAATTTCATGTAAGATTGTTTTTACAGACAAATCACAATTAATGGCTTAAAAAATGCCCTGATTACATAAATTCATTACAGGATTTGTTTTTACATTATTCAGAGTATGTACAGTTTTGTGTATGCAGCCAAATTATATATCCTTTACATGTTTTTAACTTTGGCCACTAATAGCCAGCCATGTTTTGTCATAGTCAGTTATCTCTTCTACTACGACCAGCTAAGCAGCTCGCCAGCCACTCCACAAATCAGCCAGCTGATTTCATTGCAGCTGGCTGGCTCCCAGGTCTAGAAATGCCTGAGCCCAGGATTTCAACCTAGGACCTTCTTGCAGTGAGGCAGATGTGCTAACCACTATACTACGCTGCCACCCTACATCTGAGGTACCTAAACTGCAAAGTGGAAGGAATGGGCTGTACCAGTTTGACTTGGAATGCAAAACCAGTAAGGATGGTACTGGTAGCGGTGTCAGTGATGGCCAGCCTCCAGAGAAAACCGTCACGGAAGACACATACGATAATACCGATAAAGACCCACAATAAGCAATGTGTCATGAAAACTTTTATGTGATAAAATTGTCATGTCTGAAGAATATCCATAAATGTTATCCCAAAATAAATGCAATACCTGTCAGTGATAGTCTGATGGGTCATAGGTCAAATTTAAACTAGCTGCTGTTTCACTATCGAATCATATCGTATGGCTTTCCCAAGGCTACCCAAGAATTGTAGCCTGCAGCGTTAAGCCTCGAGCTGAAAACTCATTCATGTTTTTAGTATTGCATCTACTGTCCAGCATATAAGACAAAAGCTAGTCTATGCTAACTGCAGCAGTGTGGATTGCATTATGGTCTAAAACTTATGTTGTTCCAAAAAAAGGCTAATAGGCTATTGCTTGCAAATAAGTTATACAGTCCTTTAATTTTGTAAATATTTTCTTTGCTTTTCTTACATTATGTGAATGAGCTTTAACACTGTAATCAAAGCTACCACCAGGTAAAACAGAAAAGAAGTGGAATGAATGGCAAACTCTGCTTTTTGTCATCTTCATCGCCTGCTGCATAACACTGGCAGGGTTTGACATACCCAGATCCAAGTAATCACTAGAAAGAAATGCTAAATTCTGCCTGCAAACAAAGTCTGCCCTAGTCGTTCTGACAGCTTTAGTCTCTCCCTGTTGACGATATGGGATCTGTCTGGGTCCAGTAGCTAACACTACCCTACTCCATCCACCCTCTTTTTCGGACACGACATAGCAGCGCATCACCAACCAACTTTTATCAAAGACCTCTTTGAATGTTTTATCTTCACTTGAATGGATTTATATTTACTAGTGTTTCATTTATTTCAGGCTACAACACAGCTTAACCATTGTCACTATCACATGTGCACCATGCATATCTCGCTGAAACACGCTTGAGAGATTCATATACACAAGTCATAGTTGGAATCAAATGGAGATATCCAAGCGTTAAAGGTGCTGTCAATGTCTACTCTGCAAGGTCAGCTCCAACTCACACCTGTGGGCAATATGGAACAGCCAAGGAGCTAAATTTGCGTTTGGACTGTGGGAGGAAACCAGTGTACCACGCATTCACGGGAAGAACATGCAAACTCCACATAGATGCCTGAGCCTGGGACTCGAACCCAGGAACGCCTTGCTGTATGGAGGTCGTGCTAACCACTATGCCACCCTGCCACCCTTTCTCAGTCTTGTGATTGATTTTTATACAGTAAAACTGTTATCATTTCATTAAATATATATTAAAAGGATTACATTTACATTATAGCATTTGGCAAACACCCTTATCCAGAGAGAAGTGCTTTAAAGTCACTATCGGTGAATACATTCTTATTCTGGTTCACTAGGACACAGTGGTAAACAGCAACACTAATATTGTATGTAGTGATTTTAATAATATAATTCCTTTTTTAAGACTACTATATAGCTCACAGATTTATACCATTAACCCTATTTATGCTCAACTTTATTCGGTGCTTAGGTGATTGAAGCTGACTGAAACTAAGACCTAACTAACAGTTCCTAGTTTCACTTTATGTATGCAAACTGCTACCTTTTCACCTGAAAGTAAGAGACAGCATTGTGACTGAATTACACTGAATATGCCTTGTTGGGTAAACACACGTGACAGGATACTTAAGACACATTAAAACACACACACACACACACACACACACACACACACACACACACACACACACACACACACACACACACACACAGTGGACATTTCCTGTGAAAGGAGGTACATGTGCTATGTAAAATTATTTCTCTAATCCTAATTTGGCAGTCTGATACCATATCATGCCTAAACTCTAGAACATTGAGAAGAGGCTATATATTGTTGCATACATTGAGAATTATAGGCTAGTTTAAGATTACAAGAGAATCCATTAGATCGTTGTATATTCGCAATACACCTAACTGTGTTTACACAGAATCTGTGATGTAACACACTAGTGTGTACATACTAGGTAGGTTCAATACATACTTTCAAATTTCTATTAGCACAGTAAGTGCCCTGAACCCCAACACCCATACTCACTTTTGTGTAGTTTCGTTAATATGTCGTAAAGACTTATTTAGCTGTAGACAATACAAGTAATCTTCGGAAAATACCTTCCTATAAGTGATGGCAACAATTTAGGTAATTACTGTTTGTACTGTTTGAAATGACTCCTGCTGTCTGTGCCACCTACCAGAAACCACCGACCATCAATTTTCATCCTTTGCACTGTTATAGCACAGTCTCGCATCTTGTTCTGGGAATAACATGCACATTATTATTTCTAGCATTGCGTGTGTATGAACTGCTACATTTGACTAAGACTTGCCAATAATGCTTTCTATATTATTGCTCATATCACACATATACTTGATAGACTTGATTGCACTTAATGAGCTAGACACAGTATACTGACAGCATCTCCTATGCGCTAACAAGTAATGATTATCTACACTTCTGCTCTTTTTGTAAAGAGATTTTGTCTCAGCAGAAATGCCTTCCTGCTGTGCGAGAGAACTTTTCAACCCACTTACCTGAGACAGGAAGCTGGCTACCTGTGCTGGGCTCCACTCCTCAAACTGCTCCCTGGTTGGCAGACTCATTTCAGCTTCAACTGATCCACATCAAACTGAGAAGTATCTGACAGCAGCTCAACAAACTGATGTGTTTACTGTAACTACACCACAACTGGACTTCACACAATGTGGGAAGTGTGGGAAGTTCCTCTTGTCACTGTGACAGTCTCTCTGACACTCTCACTGGCTAACTCTCAAATGGAACTGTTGTCAGGCTGCACACTTAATATTCTGGAGAACTTTTGCAAACTAGGTCAGGAATAATACTAGTTGGTTTTTGCTGGAGTAAATAAAGCCCTGGGAAATTATACATGCAATTTTAAGGTGTGAATGAGAAGAAGGTCACATTTTAAAAGTGTGGTTAGAAAAATTAGAAAAGGAAGTGAGAGAGGCAGCATGAGCAGTGTTAAATAGTTCACTTTCATAACCTTCATGTCATGTTTCAATGCAGAACAAAAGGTTAGCATATAAGTAGAACACAAGGTCTAGGGCTAAAATAAACCTTATTTGTCTTCTAAGTAGGTCTATTTTTATGCTTTCTTTTTAGATCAGGACCATGCTTTCAGTTCTAGGTTTCAATGACAAACCAGCAATCAAATTAAATGCGAACATGAACTGAATTGAATTTAGTCTAACAGGGCTGATGTTTGGTTGATGTTTTGAATTATCACTCTCAAAAGAATCTAATAAAACAAACAAACAAACAAAACCCCCTCTAACAAAAAATTATCCGATTTTTAGACAAATTTTAGAGTTTAAAGCCATAAGAAAATGAATAACTTTTGACTCACAGTAAGAAAGTTTTGGGCTCGAGCCCTGTGCCCAGTAATTGTACTTATGTGTGGAGTTTGGATGTCCTCCTCGTGCTTGTGTGGGTTTCCTCCAGGTGGTCTGGTTTCCTCCCACCATCCAAAGACATACGCAATAGGCTAAATGCCTGTTCCAAATTGCTCCTATGTGTGTGTGTGTGTGTGTGAGTGGGTGTTGGCCCTCTGATGGTCTGGTGAGGTGTTCAGGGTGTACCCTGCCTTCGTCCAGGATTGGCTGGGATAGGCTCCAACCTCCCTGTGACCCGAGTGGGATTAAACAGGTCGGAAAATGACAAGGCAAGGTGTCATTGTGTTTAGCATTTCCACCTCACAGCACGAAGGTCCTGGGTTTGAGCTCTGTGCCATTTCTGCATGGAGTTTGCATATCCGGGTATTCCGGTTTCCTCCTACAGTCCAAAGACATGCACATTCGACTAACTGGCTTTTCCAAAAAGGCCCTAGATGTGAATTTTAGTATGGATGGTTGTGTGTGTTTGTCTCCCTGCGATGGTCTATTGAGCAGTTCAGGGTGTACCCTGCATTCGCCCTGAGTCTGCTGGAATGGGCTCTAGTACCTCACGACTGTGATAAGGATAAAACAGTTTGGAAAATTAAATTAAATTAATCTTTGGTTCTGTTCATAATATTTATGGATAGAATTTCTAGGTGCAGCCAAGGCGTTGAGGGGTTCTGGTTTGGTGGCCATAGGATCTTGTCTCTGATTTTTGCAGATGACGTTGTCCTTTTGGCTTCATCAAGCCGGGACCTCCAGCTCTCGCTGGAGCGATTTGCAGCTGAGTGTAAGGCGGCTGGGATAAGAATCAGCACCTCAAAGACCGAGGCCATGATTCTCAACTGGAAAAGGATGGAATGCACCCACTGGGTCTGGAATGAGGTCCTGCCCCAAGTGTAGGGATTCAAGTATCTCAGGGTCTTGTTCATGAGTGAGAGAAGGATGGACCGGGAGGCGACTCGGTGCAGCCTCAGCTGTAAAGCGAAGCTTGTACTCTATTTACCAGTCGATTTATGTTCCTACCCTCACTTATAGTCACAAGCCTTGGGTAGTGACTGAAAGAACAAGAGACAGGCGAATGAATGAATGAATGAACAAGTACACAGGTGCTTTTTAATAAAACATGTTTCATTAGTATACATTATGAATAACAAACCTGAGAAATAAGCAAATATGAACTAAACTTGGCTTATAGTAATAGGAGATGTAAACATCATAATGCATATTCTTGGCTAATCAATGTTTCATGCTAATAGCTTTGTGAGTAACGTCATGTTTTTCGCAACACAAACTGGCTATACAAATACAAAATCTTACTAACTGAAGATATTTATAGAAATAAATATCAGATCATTTTCCTCTGTGGTTTAATTTTTTAATTGTTGAACACCAGTCATGTGTTTACCTGATTGGCACCACATTCAGCAAGAGACAGGATCGAAATGGACTTTCTGACTACCTGAATGTCCTGTGAACTTCTGCTGGCTTGTCACTAGTGTGATTATTTTATGTTTCTGTACTTCATACTGATACGGATCATAAAACTGTTTTACACATTGCACTTCCTGTCATTTTTTGTTTGTAGGTGTTGGATGTGTGTAGCTGTACAAACAGCCAAGTGCAGATAATACGTTGAACTTTGTAAATAAATACAGCATATCAAGGGCTTATTTACCCATCTGTTGCCATCTTCACCTCTGTTAGAGTATGCATTAGTTAGAAATATGGTGCTTAATAAAATGATTAACATCTGATGCAAAAACCTTAACCATTTGTTTTAAATAGATGTTTCTTTTGAAATGGGCTGAATATCAAAAGTCTTGAGTGAAAAAATTTTGATAATTGTTTCTAACTTCAGTTCAGTAACAAAGGTTTTGTACCTTCCAGCTCTGTACATGATAAATACGAGTATGCTAAATAATTGCATTTCAAATACTGGGACATTTTTATGTGTTTTGGTTTTGAAGAGACAGGTTCACCCTGGGTTATGTGCTTGTGAATTCTTTTTTCTGTGCTGCAGGTGTACAGGGGCAGGCCATTTATCAGCCAGACTAGGTTTAATTTTGGATCAATGCCAAACCATTGCACATATGAGGGGTTGGAAAGAGGCAGGCAAACAATTGAACAAAAGTAGAAGGCAGGGTACACCCTGAACAGCTCACCAGTCTATTGCAGTGCTAACGCATAAATCATTCACACCTGTAGGCAATTTAGAGTAGCCAACTGACCTAATCTGAATGTTTTTGGACTGAGGGAGGAAACCCCTGCAAGCATGAGGGAGAACTTGCAAATTCCACAGAGAAAGGCAGAAATGCAGAAACTTCTTGCTGTTAGGAAACAGTGTAACCACCGAACCACTGTGCACCCCTGTTGTGCAATCAAACGCCAAAAAAAAAAAAGAAAAAAAATCTATAAAACAAAAGCAGTCAGAGAGTGCAGACCTCTGCCAAAAGTTTAACATTCTGTTGCAAGACATTCCTGGGTTCTAGTCCCGTGCTTGGCGAGGGGATTTCTGTGTGGGCATGTTCTCCACGTGCATGTTCTCCCCGTGCTTGTGCTGGTTTCCTTTGGGTAGTCTGGTTTCCTCCCACAATCCAAAGACATGCACATTAAGCTAATTGGCTGTTCCAAATTGCGACAAGGTGTGAGTGGGGATGGTTTATGTGTTGGCCCTGTGATGGACAGATAAGCTGTTTGGGGTGTACCCTGCCTTCATCCAGAGTCAAATGATATAAACTCTATCCTCCCCTCAACCCTAGTAAGATTAAGTGGTTTAGCAGTTGAATGAATGATGAATGACAAACATTTGAAATGATATTTTACCCAAAATAAGTGACAGAACATAGATAATACCCTCAAATACTGACAAATTCAAGGGATCTGAAATGAATAGAAGGATGTATGTTATGCTACTATTAATATCCTACAAAAGCACAACACTGGTTGAAATTTTTGCAGAACTAGAAGTTTCCAAATTTGTTAAATGGTATTTCCCATTTCCCATAAATGTCTGGATGATATCCAGATGAAACTTGGTGTGACATCAGAGCTTGTGAACCTAAATATACACAGCAAAATTCATTCAAATCAGATGTCTTTTGACAGATATATGATTTTTTTAAAAGAATAATAAGAGAGGGCTTTTGAAAAAAATGTTGATGCTTTTAGTGACATCATCAGTGTGTAAATACTTACCAAAATGTAATAGGAGCATCCTTGGGTGGTCACCTACAAATAACAAAAATTTCACATTGATCTGTCCAAAACCGTGGACAGGAAATTGCAAAAAGTCAGATGGACAGACAGACAGACAAGCAAACAAATAAACCCATGCTGATAAAAATGTAACCTCCTGGGTGGAGATGACAATGACATTATACTTGCTGTGTACTTGCAGTCTGCAGTGGGAAAGTCTCACTATCCATACTTATGCCACAAGCTGTTGCAATCTTACAAGTACAGGCAGAAGAAATGAGGTTCCTCTGTGGTGTTCCTGGGTTATACTCTTCATCATGAGGATAGTCTGGTAGAGTCTTTAAGTATAGCTGCCACTCAGGTAAATCATGGGGTGCCACTTGGGGTGGTTTGGAGACATTACAGGATTGCAACTTGGTTGAGTTGCAGTAAGAGATGTATCAGACACATCTGACTGGACATAAACCCTTGATTCAGGACCTGCTGGAGACATGTCTGGGGATCAAGGAGGAATTGAGATCTGTGGTGTGAATAAAGAAGACTGGGCGGAATTTCTCAGTTTTTTGCCACAATGATCCCACCAGGAAATGTGACTAAATTAATGAATTCATTAAAAGACTTTAAAAGGACTCTCTCTCTCTCTCTCTCTCTCTCTCTCTCTCTCCCACACACACACACACACACACACACACACACACACACACACACACACACACACACACACACACACGTTGATTGTTTGACCATATGCCTGTTTCTGCTCTGTATGTGTTTGCCGATATGGAACTGTCTGCCGATCTCAGCTAAATAAAGAACTGAACCACGCTTGCACTGAACCACATTTTCAACCTCTCTTTGGCCCATTTCTCACCTAATATAAACATGTCAAGTGGGTGATCAGGGAGGCTCTAAGTATGTCAGTTCACACTTAGTGTTTATTGCTTGACCACATACACTTCCCTGCACTGTATGGTAGTCAATACACACACACACACACACACACACACACACACACACGCCATTTCCATTTGCAAAGTGTGTTGCTACTTTTAATTGGGAAGGGGAAAAATATGTATACGTTCCATGCCTTTTAGTTTGTATGATACATAGATGGCCAGCAGAAAAAAATATTACTGGGCAAATTCTCAAGTGTTGAATGTACCAGAAAAATTAATTCCTTAATAGCATTTTAGTATATATTGTATTGAACAGACTGTTACCAACTACATAAATCTAAAATTATATTATGTAAAAGTTTGGTTATGCCTCCACTGTTACAACCGTGAGAGATTATCTATTAGTTTGGCCCAGGGGATAAACATTAGATTAAAAGCCCACAGGGTGCTGTACACTTGTCTCGACTTTCTGCATATCAGCAAAACTCTGAACTTTCAAAGCAGAAATCTGTAGATCTCTGCCATTAATAAATACTGTACATTTAATGAAGATAAAAGTATCACATTTTTTAAGGAATAACAGGGCTATTTGTTTTATTTTATTGTTGTTGAATCGGTAGTTGGACATCAACTGACTAGGCAGTCCTTTAATATGTCCCAGCCACATTATTGTACACATTTCTATAAGGATCTGGTGGTACCTTGCCCTGACCACCTCTGAAGATCAGATACCAAAGCATATTCAGGAGGTTTTGACCCTGATCACTTCTGTACTCAGAATGTATATTATTACCGGGTGGGTGTGAAAGGGACCTTTGTGTGTGTAAAATATAATTTGTAGTGCTTTTGTAATGTACTTCACTAAAGTAGATGTAGAGTGGAGTTATAATGTGCTATGGCCAATAATACAGTACATTTGGGATTACATCCAATTGTTTGTTCAGTGAGAATTATATGATTAGAAAACTAAAAAACCCCAAATAGTCATTTAATAAGTAGAAATTCAGATACTAGACATTATTTAAAACGTGTTTAAATATGGATCCCAGACATTAGTGGCCCGGGGGTAAGGTGCTGGATTGCTGATCCACAGGTAGGGGATACAAGCCCCACCATCACTTGTCACTGCTGTCCCCCCAGTGCAGCTAATGGGGTAATCAAAGGCCAGCCACTGTCTGTGGTGAGAGACATTGCTGACTTTAAAATGAGTAGGCTTTTCTGCCTGCAATGGCCTGGCGAGCTGTCCAGGGTGTACTCTGCCCATGCACCGAGTTGGCTGAGATGGGCGACACCCTCCCCACGACCCTAATTAGGATTAAGTGGTTCAGAAAATGAATGGATCCCAGAGAAGCAGTGTTTCCTGCTAATCCTAGTAGCTGGTGAGTAAAAGGAGGTGAGACTATGCAGAAAAATGATCAAACTGTGCCAGATTTTGTTACAAAACTTTAGTTTAATAAATGAATACAAAGTAAAGATTTATACATTTGCTTAAAATACACTGTGAATCTGTTTCTTACATTTCAGAGACAAATCCCTAGATGCTTTGTGGTTGTGTGGACAGTAGTAGCCAAACGTTTATTAAAAGAACTGCTAGTTAATGTCCGAGAAACATTAAAAGAAAGAGAGAGAAGAAGATGGAAGAAGTGCCAGTAAAAAAAAGCAAACCATAATTAAATCACATAAGAAGGAAACAAAATATTAAGAGCAGGAATGCAAGGACCTGTGAAGCAGTGGGACATCGATGCAAAAATAGCCCTAGTTGACCATCCCTGCTTTGGTGGATACGGAGTAGGTAATGAAGGGCTCCATCTTTACTGATGTGCTCATTTGCTGGCTCAAGCAGATGTACGACTAGCAGGAACTGCGGACTGCATATGGGTGTCATGTGGGGAGAAGCTTCTGGACAACACCAGACATCTGTGATGGTCTATAATGGTAATGAGTTATTTGAAGCCCCCGGGGAAAGAGAGAAAAAGAATGAACACTGCAACCTTTATCTTAGATAATCTTGCAGTGTTTATAAACACAATGTTACATTGTCCATGTTCAGATTAACTGTTTTATTCTTTTTGTAGTCCAAAATACACATATGCATTTCTAAAGAACAATTCTTATTTCTAAAATTGAAAAAAATATTCTGATCAACTCTATATTCATTGTTCAGTGTTCTTTGTATTGTCTCAGTGCCTAAAACGCCTTGCATAGAGTACACAGAAAACAATCTAATTGACAATCTGTGCTATCTTGTGGATCATCTCCAGTCAACCTTACAGATTTCGAGCAAGTTTGCCAAGAAGAATGGGCAAAAATATTTGAAGCCAGATGTGCAATGCTAATTGGTACAAGTAAAACTCGAAAAATAAGAATATTGTGCAAAAGTTCATTTATTTCAGTAATTCAACTTAAAAGGTGAAACTAATATCTTATATAGACTCATTACATACAAAGTGAAATATTTCAAGCCTTTATTTGTTATAATTTTGATGATTATGGCTCACAGCTTATGAAAACCCCAAATCCAAAATCTCAGAAAATTAGAATATTGTGAAAAGGTTCAATATTGTAGGCTCAGTGTCAGACTCTAATCAGATAATTATTCCAGAAGACCTGAAAATGGTCTCTCAGGCTGGTTCAGTATAATTCACAATTATAGGAAGACTGCTGACCTGACAGTTGTGCACAAAACCATCACTGACACCCTCCACAAGGAGGGAAAGCCTCAAAAGTATGTGGAGCTTCACAAGGAGTGGACTGAGGCTGGAGTTAGTGCATAAAGAGCCACCACACACAGAAGGATCCTGGACATGGGCTTCAAATGTTGTATTCCTCTTGTCAATCCACTCCTGAACATCAGACAACATCATAAGTGTTTTACCTGGGCTAAAGAAAAAAGAACTGGTCTGTTGCTCAGTGGTTCAAAGTCCTCTGTTCTGATGAGGGCACATTTTGAATCTCATTTGGAAATCAAGGTCCCAGAGTCTGGAGGAAGAATGGAGAGGCATACAATCCAAGATGCTTGAAGTCCAGTGTGAAGTTTCCACAGTCTGTGTTGAATTGGGGAGCCATGTCTTCTGCTGTACTACCAGGTACTACCAGAAGTGATCAACCCTTTATTAACCCCATTCAGGAGACAGAACTAAACACGTTAATTTCTTCATCTAAATCATCAACCTGTGTGCTAGATCCAGTACCTACATGTTTCTTTAAACAGGTACTACCAGA